>BNCR01000006.1:3907154-4107518 GCA_014656515.1 Oryzias celebensis
TTTTTGGGGTGTTAACATGTTCTAGTGGCATTTTTGGGATCATGGAGGACATATTTGAAGAAATTGAACCTTAAAATTGCATTTCTTTTGTATTTCTTTATTTATTAATATTTATTAATATTAATATTTATAATTTTTATTTTATAATTTATATTTATAATATTTATAATTAATTAATATTAATATTTATAATTAATTCTTTAATTATTAATTTGTTGTGAATCAGGAGGAGATTAAGAAAATGCAGTTTAACAGAGCTTACAGCTGTGACATAGGCAGACCACAAGCTCCGCCACACTCTGATGCATCTACTTGTAAACAGCAAGATCCATGTATGTCTTAATTTTCCTTCTTCTGAGCTGGCATCCAGCTCAAAACTGTACAGGATATATGGTGGATAGCTCCAGTATTGCTCACCATTTTTATTGTATGAGTAGTGTCAGGTTGGGAGACTGAGGGTCACCGTGATGTGCAGTCAGGGGAGGCACAGCTTTGCCTGCTAAATATAGCTTAAAAAATGGAACAGGATGAATTTACTTTTTAATTATTGCAAATAAAAATCCAATATTATTTTTTAGTTGTTTGTTGTAATTACTTTTTTTGTTGTGGGTTTTCAACGTGTCTTTTGGGAAAGAAATGTACGATGTCACGTTCCAAAAGACAAGAAAGCAGCAGTTGAGGCACCGGCTGCCTGTGCTTACACTGCACTCTGACAGCGCCGCACACACTAACTGGAGCTGCAGTTGACGCATACGTGTTACTGTTTTTCTCTCGCCTCAGGCTATCCATGTTTCTTCAGAAGAAGCGGCACGTGGACTTATATTAATAATAACATTTTTTGTGCTTTTTTCTATGATACAGTTTGTAAACAGAAGAAAAATGTTGAAAAGGTTCATGTTTGTAAATCTGACTGATGACATCAGTGCCTCACCAACCGTGAACCTCAGCACACACACGCCAGAGGAGGGGCTGTAAGCTAGCGGGAGAGCACATAAACATATGGAGGACATTACTTTGCACCAACAGTCTCTCCCACAACTCAGAGGTGAATTTTTAATAAACGACTGCCCCTCTGCAGAAACTATGTCCTGGCACATGTTTTTTGATTTGGGCTCAAAGTGGCATAATCACAACTAAAAGACTACTGGAAACGCTTCTACAACAGATCACACATGAAGAGGAGATAGAATAGGAGATGAAGATGGAGATAGCAGAGTTATGGAAGGAATACCCATTCAGAATGCCTGCACAGCAGGTTTGGTATTTATCTATCTGAAGGTGTTTGGAATCGTAGTTTCATGTATTGCTTCTGCTTTTTCATGACAGGAAAGTTCAGAAGTTAAATATTAGAAATGCTAGTTATTGTACATTTTCGGAGTTTAGAAAATGTTGAAAAGTCATATTTAAGGTAATATTAAATTGTTTCACTTTATAAACTGAAAAATTGCATTATTTTAGATGATTTAAATGGTAGTAAGAAAATAAGTGATATTTGGATCCACAGCTGATGAAATGAGAATTCAATTACATGAGCAGCAGAACTTCACCGACCTAAACTGTATTTTTGACAGCTCATTAAACCTGCTTCACTCAGGGACATTTGCATTTTTTCTTCCTTTCTTAACAATGAAAGTGATTCCTGCTGCTTTCTTGGTCAACGTTTTGAAATAAATCAGTTACCATTGTCCTTTATGCACTTTGGAATTACAAGAATTGTAAATGATTCTTTATTTTTTTAATGATGTCTGCCGGCATGAGGTCGCAGAAAAATCAGAGGTAACACATACGTAATCAATGAGTGTGAGTAAAACAAAAACCCCCTGAGGGAAAAGGCCTGAATTCATCAGAGGAGCCCCCGCCTCGTGGCTTGGCTTTGAGCTCTGTCTTTGCAGGAACGTCCTTTGATGCTGAACTGTTGAGATTGAAGTTTTCAACTCTTTGGCTGCCTGGTCAGTCCAGGTAACCACATCTCATTCCTCAGTTTCATGGCGCTCAAACCCCCAACAATCCAACTTACAGACTGACCATGAAAAACAGAGTTAAATATTTATTAATGTGGATATGTGATGTGCTTAAAGTCCCACTCCGATTATCTTTTGATCTGTTTTCAAAGTATATTTCCAGTTGTCTTTTTAACTACAGTTAATCCGTTTAGTTAATTCCTTTTTCTATTTTGTTTAGATTTAACAACAGAAAGGAAAAGTAGCTTTTTGATGCAAAAAGAACGTTTCTATGATATAACTTTAAAGTTTTAGTCATCATTTAGGTCACCAACCGCTTTACATGTTGTCTTTGACTAAACAAACAATCACTGAGAACTGAGAACAACAAAAGAAAAAGAATGACATATTCAGCTGTATTTTAACAAATGCTAAAGCAATCCTGCTTCACTCAAATCTTCTGAATCCATGTTCATTTCTATGGTAAGTTCTTTTGTCTCCTGCTTTCTCAAAATGTCAAACAAAATAGCCTCAAAGAACCTGAAGCAAATTGGATGCAAAGGAGTTCAAATGTTCACAACGTCCCAAATTCTTTTCCTGAAAGAATCACAAAGCAAAGTCTTAAAAAAGGGGGTTCATCGCTTTGACTGTGACCTCTTTAAAAAAGGTTGACGATAAAATGGATGACACTGCAGAAAGCGGTGCTAAAGTCTAATGATGATGGCACATAGGAGGTTTGCGCTCTTACATAATTTGCAAATAAAAATAATTAATATTTGCTTTCAAATAGTTTTATTTTTGCTTTCAAAAAACATTTTAAAAGAAAGTATACATTACTTTGATTTATTAGGATAAAAAAAAATTCTTCAGCCAAGGAGGCAAAATTAAATTAAATTTTAAATTCCCATCAGTTGTCACAAGCCTTGGTGTGTGAAATTTGCTCTCCACATTTGATCCATCCCCTGAGGGGAGCGGTGAGCTGCAGGAGGGTAAAAGAGCCTGTTTGGTGTTTGAGCCTCGGTAGCAAACAACATGTTTGTCATGAATCAGCCTCTGCCTGCCCTTCCCAGACCTCACCAGCCGTTTCTCATCCAAGTAATCACTGCAAACATTTAAAAACAGGCACCATGCCTTACTCAGTGCGAAGTCTTGTTCTGGTTTCCTCCTGCATTACTGAGCGATTGCTCCAGGTATTCTGTGATCTGCGTCATCCTGCGTCATCACGCCTTGATCCCAGCCATGACCCCAGCCAGTCTGAGACCTCTGCTCTGCCTCTGCCTTTGACAAACTCCTTGACATGCTTGACCCTTGCCTGTCCATGACCACTGCTCAGCCTCTGAAAAACCCTTTGCCAGTCCTGACCTCTGCCAAGCTCTCCACTTATTCTCCATGCTTTCTAAATAAACACACTGCATATGGATCCATCTGCCTCTGACTTGTTGTTACGATGTTAGATAAATATGGCAATTTGACTGGACAGAATCTAGACCAATCAGCAGGCTGTTTGGGGGCACAAATGTCACACTAAACAGAAAAATCAAAGATAGGGAGAAAGCGAGATGACAGACAATGAATCTGAAAACATTTGTGTTACGAATGCAAAAACATTTTTGAAATCAAATCTTTAATATTTGTATTTACAAATTATAAGGTTTATTCTTAAAACTTCACATTTTGTTTGCAATTAAGGACGTTTTGATAAAAAAGAAAACAAAACAAAAAAAAATTGAGACTTCTGCTTGCAATGTGGTGACACAAAAATCACTTTATAAACCACAACAATTTTATCAAGTGACTTTATCTTTTTTTAAAAAAGGCTCTCAATGACAACTAAACTTTAAATCTTTCCCTTCTTCCCTAACAAGAAGAAGGTCCAACGTTCCTTATGATCTTTTTGCTCCGTCCATAATAATAACATTGAATCCTTCAGTTTTTGTGCAAGTCATTTCTGCTTCACTGTGTGGAACAAAGAACTCTCCAGAACCAGCTCTGCAGACCAAAGATTATCAGGCTAATTACATATTATCTGAGACAACAGACAGCTATGGGAGAACCAGAGGAGACATACTCAACCACTTAGAGGCAATTACAATTACTATGCATTCTACAGTTTCTCTGATGAGGAAGGTGATTATGGTTACAATCACAATGACTAACAAAGCACAGAAGTGCCAATTGGACAGAAAACAGAAGTGTTAACAAGGCATCCTACAGAGAAATAGACACAGTTAAGGTAAATAAGATTGGAAATGTAAAAAATCAAGTAATCTCAGTGTAAACTTATTCTTTCTGGCTTAAATTGACTCACATTTTCTTTTAAATTAACTAAACTCTTTAAGAACAGTTGTGCAATTCAGTATGTACTTCATGTATCTTCCTAAACGTTTGTTAGATGGCAAGTTTTATTGAAATGTTTCTTTTTTGCTGTGCTGCAAGCAGCAACTGGACATAAGAACTTAAGCCTTAGTCATACACACCTGCACAGGCTGCATGCACAGAGCATGCACTTTTTACCAGGGATGCAGTACCAGTGTTGTTTGGTACCGGTTCCACGCCTTCAATATTTGCTGGACCAATAAGTTTGAACCTTAACATTATTGTTAAACTGTAGTGAGGCAACAGCGCAGACTGTGTTTCGATGTGGCTTTAAAAGAAGGGCTTTCTCTTCCTCTTCCCTCTCTACTTCTCCTGCTTCAGTACAAAGAGGAGGGGCTGCTCATGCTTGCTCACTCAGCCACAGGTATCCCTCCACTGACATGTGGTCACAAACGCACGCAGATGCAGATCAGTCAGGAGAAAACGGGTCCAAAGTGTGGTGGGTTTTTTCAAAATAGATACAGACAGCACGCGCTGTCTCAGATGTAATAAAATGTGGCTTAAAGGTGGTGGCACCAGTGACCTGTCCTAACACAGCGCTAAAAAACACCAGATTCTAGAGGGGCTGAGCGTTTAACAGTCCAAGTGAGACATCTAGTTCCACTTTTGTTTTAACAGGCGTGTGCTTGTGGCGCAAATGACTACCGTGTTGTATTTTTAAGATAAGTGCATAAAAATGTCATCAAAAGGTGGACAAGATGAACGTGACAACCAGCACTGTAAAAAACAACAATCATATAATATTAACAGGCTGAACTTTCATATTGTGCCTCAATGATAATAAATGACCCAACATACAATTTAAAATTAATGATTTTTTTTAAAAATACAACTAAGTTACTTTTCTATATCTCAACCTTTTTAAAGATACAGCAGCCAACCCCCATCATCCTGACTGCGACCAGAAAAGGCCAAAAACTTTAAGTGTTCACGGCGTAACCTGTCGCTCGCAACATGCTTGTAGAAAAAGGTGCATGAACATTTTCTCTCTACAAGGCTCACCGAGTGGGCTACCATCTTGATATTTAGTGTGGGTCACCTGCATGCCCCCCCCCCCCCCCCCCCCCCCCCCCCCCCCCCCCCCCCCCCCCCCACACACACACACACACACACACACACACACACACACACACAAACAGGTTTGTCCATTTTTTGCCCGCATCCACCCTTTGTCCATCCATAAGGGCAGTTGTGACGAAGGCTTTTCATAGACACATTGATATGTAGTATAAAATACCAAGAATTAAACCACCAACTGCTCAGTTGTCTGAAAACTGTAGTAGATGCATTGGTTTAAATTCCAACAGGACTGTTTGTTCCTCAGTTCCATCCATCCATCCATCCATCCATAGATTGTACTTTTTAATGAAACAGGCCTGTGAATGCACCAACATCCTGATGGAGTCACACAGTGGCTGCAGGAATGTGCTAAGCTTAGCACTATCACACATGTTCTCATTGAGTCGTTGATAAATCCCTGCAACCGAGCCCCACTCACCCACATCATCCAAATAAACATAATGAAAACATCAGAGAAAAATACATCTCAGTCCACTGCTTTCTCTCAATGCATTAACGTATTTTCCGCACCATAAGACGCAGTCTTAATTAGGGGTCTATTTCTTTACTTAACCCGTACATAGGGCGTGATGTATTATAAGATGCACAAAAAAGGCAACAAAAGCAAAACAGTGAGTTTAGTTTAACTTTATTCCACTTCGTAACAATCCACTCACATTATTTTTTTATCAATCTTCTCTAACAGATCTAACAAAGTCTCCATAATCGGTGTCTGAATTAAACATCTGCGCCATTTTTTAGGATGAAACATGCCGGGTTCCCTCTCATCGTTGTCAGAGTCAGTCTTGTTGCCCGGTGGCTGTTCAGCAATGATGCCAGCTTTAACAAAAAATCCCAACAGTCAAAGCAGAGACCTTAGCTCAGACGTCCACATTCAGGCACTGCCTCACAGTCTTAGTAAAAGAGTGCACCATCTGTCATCCATCGCTCCCATGAATAAAGACAAGCAGGCTTTTCCTCTGGTGTCAATGGGAACCTTGCTTTTTAGACCTGAAGGGGACCATGTGTAATGTGACTGAGCATTCAAACATGCAGTCACGTTCAGCAAACATTTAGGGAAAACATGTGTGTAGAGTTTGGCTGGATCTCTGAGCAGCACACAGCCATGAGCTTGTGGGAAGCGCAGAGTTCCCAGCGCACTAAAAATCAGATTTGTGCTCCATAGTAGTTATCATCTGCGTGGGGAAAACGGCCAATTTTAGACCTATAACATGATCATCTTCTGAATGAACAGACAAAGGAAGGATACTGCTGTCCACATATCGGTACCGCGCTCGCGTAACGACACAGGCTGGGTACAGCTCGTGCTCTGAAATGCTGTGCTGTACTTTCTGTTTAAGGTGCACCAAGGTGAGTTTCTGCTGCACTTTGAGATGTGGCGCAACTTTACTGCCAGCCACATCATTTCCTAAGAGCACTGGCTACCCCATATGGTAACATGGGGCAAACTGCCATGGTAACAATTTCAGATATTAATTTGGTCTAAGTGCTTTTGCATAGACTTTGGCCTAAATGTGAGTCGGCACAGCCAGTGTGAATGCAGCATTACAGATATTATCTATAGCAATTGACCATTGTTACCTTTTATTGATGTATTTATTCAATTGAAAACAATACAATAACTGACCTTAAAACTGGTTCATTTGTCTTCTGTAAATCAAATGTTATTTTGTCTAAGTCTGCTTTATTCGTGTGGACCAGTGGGGTTTCATATGAGCTGAGCTGACAGTTATTACATTATTTTATGGCATAATGATTTTCATTGTGCTGCTGAGCAACGCCAACAACATTATGCTTGTGAGCTTCTGTAAAGCTGCATCGTGATTCTGTTTTTGCTAAACCGTGCTTTTAATCTTCAGCTAAAACAATAAAGCATGTGTAGCTGACCTCAACCTTGTCCTGTTTGATGTAGCCAGTGACATAGTGACGTCATCTCAACATCAATTGCCCAATGGGTTTTATTCTGAGTTTTTCCTCACCTAGAAGGAGAGTTTAAGGCCAGGAATGTCTGTTCAGCTTCGTCTGATTAGTTTAGCAACCAACTTTTGTTTATATTTTTATGACTGACTACATGTTCTTTGCTCTTTTATTAGTCTGTTTGTTCTTTGCTCTAATGTTCTTTTGCTCTTGTTCTATGTTATTTTGATGTTCTTTGTTCTTATCTTCTATGTTAAATACTGGTGTGAAGCCCATTGAAACGGCTGTGTTTGTGATATTGGGCTATTTAAATAAAATCAAACTATTTGCATTAGACAGAAATGTGAAGAGATGTATTTAGCAGCACTGAAATATGACTAAACAATTCATGTTATTCTTTGATAACGTGAAGCCAAGCCCAAATCAAGCTCTGAGAACAGTTTGATACAATCCTTGAATGCTGTTTACAAGATTAACAATAACAGAACATAATTTTGTGAGGAGAGTGCTACAATTTTTTTACTCTATCACTGAATAAATTCATTCTTCACCAAATATGAAAAAGCTGAACAGAATTTACTGCTTTGCTTAAATCATGGAGAAAAATTCTGTTAAAGGCCAAAGCTCTCAAACATTCAATCAAAGCTCAAAAATGATTCCTAACAGAATTAAAACCCAAGTTTTCATAAAACCAAAGTTTTCAGCATTCTGTCATTGATCATGTTCACTTTGTAAACACATATTTTTGTTTTCTGAAAGTACTGTGTGGTATTAAAAGTGGAAATTGCCAATTTAATTTTCAATATTCAAACAGAAACAACAAAAACCACCACTGAATAACAAGTGCTTCCCATTTTTCCCATTTTTTCTGATGCTGCACTCTTCATTTTAGTGGCTGAATAAATATAAAAATAAATTTAAATAAATATATTTAGTTTTTACTTTTTCCAATTTTTTCATGCTTGCAGAGACTAAATAGGAGAATTTGGCCTGAAATGAGCTTGTTCTCAATTACATATAATTTCATCAAGTACACACAGAATTGTTATAATATAGAACACTTGTATGTGTGAACGACATACGTTTGTGATCTTGTGCTGATTTCTAGGTTTGCCAGTTGAAAAAATTGATTTAAACAGTGAGAAATCAAAAATCACAAAGAATATCAAGAAATCAACTTGGAAATAAGAACTTGAACCCTGATGTTGAAAGACTTAGTACTTTATGGCAAAAGCCCTATTTGCAGCACAGAGCTCAGACAATTCTTGATGAACAGGTCTCTGCACATATCAGGAGGAGTTTTTTTGGTCCATAGGATTGAGGAGATTGGCTCGGCCACTCCATGACCTTAATCTGCTTCTTTTTCAGCCATTCCTTGGTTGGTTGGTAGGTTTTGGTCCCTGCATGACACTCAGCATTATGGAGGTTGGATTGAGGGGTTAAACCACCAGTTGATTCCCAAGCCTAGCTGTGTCTGCAGCTCACCTGGATCGCCAGGGATGGGCCAAATGTGGAGAACAAATTTTATACCTCTTTCAGTGACAACTCATGGGACTTAAACTTTAGCAGAGGGAAGGAGGATCTCACTCAGGATTTGATGGTACACAGCTCCATCTTCCCATGGTGAAGTAGCCTGATGCAGAAATAAAACCCCAATGAATAATGTTTTCCCCTCCATTGTTGACAGCGGAAACTCCAACAGGTCAGATCTGGTTTGGAGCCCCAGGTCCATAGGTGGATTGATGATCTTGTATTTTCTCTCAATTCCACCAACAGTTGTCACCTTAACCTCCAGCTTCTTACTGATGGTTTTGTAGTCCATTCTGGGCTTGTGCAGGTCCACAATCTTCTCCAAAGTTCCACCCCAAGCATATTTTTTTTCGTTTCTTTTTACTCATGATTGCGCAGTTTTTAGCCAAGCTAGCATTGGTGACGCAAAAACAATGGCGAGCAATATTGGATCAATCCAGCCGTACAGTTTTGAGCCAGGGACCAGCTCGGATGAGGACAATAAATGTGTGCAAAGGGGGCGGAGGAGCAGAAAAGTAAGAAGGACTTTGACATGCCAAGGGGGTAGTTTCATCATCAGTCCCAGCTTTTTCCAGCATCTGGTTTCTGATCCAACGCGGTTTGAATTAAGAAATACTCAGAAATGCAGTTTTAATCAGAAATTATTTTATATAAGTCATTATTATGGTAAAAATGCTACAAGAACATGTTAAAAACACAAAAAGACCATTTTTATTGGAGTTGGCCTTAAGATCCACTGAAAGTTATCTAGTCTTTCTCATTTTGGAAAGTTTGGAGTCTTACTGATTGATTCTGTGGACAGGTGTCATTTCTGCAGGTGATTAGTTCAAGCACTAAGAGTCTAACTGGTCTGTGTGAACCAGAACTCTTAATGGTTACTAGGGGATCAAATACTTATCTTTCATGAAATGTAAATCATTTTAAAGTCTTGATTTTCCTTGTGATTTTCTGTCATTGTTCAACTGAAACTGACTGTCAATGTTTTTTTAGGTGTGAAAACCTCAAAAAGATATCAAAAACGTATTTCCCTCATCTTATGTGCAACACATGCTTTTTAGGACTGGAAGAGCTTAGCCCTAGATGTCGTCAGGTGAGACATTATGACGATCAAGACTATAAATATGGAAAATATGTCCATGCACTCCTCCATAAATTTGTTCGGGATGATGACCTATCAGGGATAGGCAACTCCAGGCTTCGAGGGCCACATTCCTGCATGTTTTCAAACATACCATGCTCTGGCATGTTCTAATTGGCTGGACACACCTGAACCAGGTAATCAGTCATGAGTGGGGCTTGGATATCTAAAAATCATGAAGACAATGCGGCCCTTCGGCCTGGAGTTGCCTCCCTGAAACTGCTCTTTGCTTTTTTTGAGCTTCCTGCCACAAGAATTTGCGTGCGTCTGTTTCCGTGTGTTCTTCTTCCCCCTACTGGCAGTAAATATTCACCTGGAAAGAAAGAATGTAACGGTCCGGAATGTAGCAGTTGATGGAAAACACTAAAAAAACAACAAAGATTAAAAGTAATGAATTTTCACTTCTCCCTCCGTTTAGCAGGGTATAGTCCTTAGAATAAAAATCAGCAATAGGCTTTCATAAGCAAAAAGCATTACTTGGGGACAATGTAATACCCAATTAAAGAAAACAACTTAAAGTATTTGTCACTTCTTTGCAATCCTATTTTGTCATTCGTGCCATTATATTTTTAGTGGCTGGAGGTGAGGATGGGTTTACTCATTAGATTAAACTCCAGTCCAGTCAAAACAACTCACAAAAATGACACGTTGTTCAGAATGTGTTGTGAATTAGACGATATTGCTTGCGACTTGGTAATCTGGCAGTAAAAAATGCCAGTGGAACGGTGTAACGGCAACACATATTTCCGTATCACTTGCCAGATTAGTTTTTATGTCTTTAGGGTCTGTAAAGATTCTTCACCTCACTGATTTTAATTACATTAATCAATACAACAATTTTCCCCCACAGTTTTAATTAACTGCAGTCTTTCTGTTCTGGGCTTTGCAGACCCAATGCCAGTTGTGATATTTCCAGGTAAGATCCTGCTATTGATTTCCTGCACAAGTTCTCTTGGAACGGCTCAGAAATTTAATATTCTTGAACTTCCTTAGTTGAAAAGTTTCTGATCTTTACCAGGAAGGAGAAGAATATGATCAATATTTCAGTAATAACAGAAATATGTGAGATAAGCAGGGAAGGCTGCTTAAAGCCCAATCTGTGTTGAAGCATGTATTTGCAGATTAGAACAGGATCCTGTTGACATTTGTGGTCAATACTACTTCCAACTGATACTGCTCTGAGTAGATCCTGTTGGACACTTAGTGACCCGTTGAGAAATGAGATGTTTGGGTGTGTAAAAGATGAAAGCATCTCTTCACCACCTTTTTCAATCCCATAACAGACGTGCAAACACTGAAGCCCTTTAGCAGATGCTAAAGCTACAGCTGATCCTGCATCTACCAACACTGATGTGACACCGTTCTGGGTGTGCGCTGTGGCGATGTTCCTGTGGATGAGTGGGCTCCTGCAATGAAGAGATTCCCAATATACTCTTTCCTTACAGCAGATGCATGCCATGTTTCTTTTATAATTACTGTCACGTTTTTGTGCCAGTTATTGTGGGTGCAGTCATGGTATGTATGTGATAACAGACGGGAGAAGGGAAGGCAAACAGGGGTGGATTGGATTTAATTTGAATTTTGGTGGGTACTTCTGGTTTTACTTTGTTTTTATTGTCAAAAACTTTAAGCTGCTTAAAGCATGATAATGCATTTTTACAAATAAAGTTTATTTGATTTTATTTAGCAGAAATTTAAAAATATGTCTATTTCATATTCACATTGTTCATTCTTTTTTAATTTTTTTTAAATGTATCATTTGAACTCAGTTCTTGTGATGATACCTGTTCATTAAGGTTTATATATTTATTTATCTAGTTATTAATCTACATTTTTTCCTTAGTATTCCTTTTACATTTAGTTTTAACTCCAGTGTTTTCCTGAGGGATCCTCCACGTCAGTGATTAAATCCTCTCATTGAACAGGGTCATCGTAGTGGAATCTCCCGGGTTCTCCAAGCTTTGATTAGGGGGATTCTGTGATAGTGTCCTCTGTGAATATAATTGTGGGGGGTGGGGTGGGGGTGTCTCTGATGTGGACGTCCCCAAAACATTGATTCTCCACCTCAGTATCAACACTGATTTATATATCATTTTTTTGTCATCTTTTTAAACATTTTGGAATTACAGTTAAAAATGTTTTAATTGGCTTTTTGCACTTTGTGTTGCACACGTATGATGCACATGTAGCTAGCTAGCTACATGTGCATCATGGAGGTAGATGGATGGATGGATTTATGGATGGATGGACGGACGGACAATATTCTAAAATTAAATTAACATAAACGTATACACGTCTATCTTCCAGTAATGGCCGGTCTCGAATATATGCCAATCTCCAATAAAAGCTGGGTCTAACAGGTGTTAAATGTAATAGACGCAGGTCCCTAATAGTAGCCGGGCTCCTTTAAGGGTTCCAACACACGGAAAACATCAAAGAAGCAGCCGTTCAGACTTGTGGGAAATTAACATATATAAATACATGTTGTCATGAACCCAAACATTGAGGCGTAATCACTGATTGTTTTTGTAGAGTTTTTCAAAATACATCAACCTGATCTCATAACCTTTATCCATTTGTCTGTTTGCTTTTTGCTTGTTTTCTTCTTTTGTTTGTTTGCTTGTTTTCTGAGAGAAAAGCTCCATGTGACAAATGAAAAAAACAACAAAATCCACTTGACAGCAAAGCAATGCAATTTCTGACATTCATTATTGAGGAAAAACCAAAATTTAAAAAATCTCCACAAAGTATTTCCAATTAAAGAAATAGAACAGAGTAGAGAAAGGTCAGTTAATGCTTTAACACTATTCCTGATCATACTGTAACCAATGAATATTAATTAGCCAATGATCACTTTTTAATTACATCAGAAAAGAATACACCAGAGGCAAATTAGCCACGTGCTAATAACATTTTCTTTAGAATTAACAGCAAGCTATTATCTCATACTGTTCATAGCTAATGACTAGTTAATAGTCCATTACAATCAGCTTGTAAAAGGTTCATCAATCAGGTGAATAATAACTTTAAAACCTGCAAATAATAGATCAGCAGCTAGCGATTTGTTTGCCACCATTTTTACATAGTTGTCTAAAAGACTGAGGTTGCTTGGCTGCAAAAAGCAGGAGCAGCTGCCAAACAAGTGATTAGATAATGACGAAGCAGGTGAAGAAAAAAGATGCACGGATCAATGAATTCTTTCGTATTTACTCCTCCATGACAAAAAACTCAAAATTACAGCTGCAAAAGCAGTGATGCATGGACGAAGATTGTTGGTTGTCCTGTGTATTAATTTCCTCGCCGATCTCTCTGACTGATATCGCTGCACAGAAGAGGGAAATTTACACATGCACCACACACACACATGTTGAGTCTAATTTTTCTTGGAAAACACATGGAGAATTGTTACAGATCTGCCATTCCCAGGGCTGTTTCCCAAGAACACACTCACATTTGCATCAACAAAACAAGTAATGAAATGATTAATAAGCACAGAGTTAACTAAGACTTTATAAATATCAAGCAAATATGAAACTGAGTGTGTGGGCGTGCAAATGCAAAGTAAACAAATGTGGTTATGTGTTTTCTGTTTGGAAGCACTTGTGTTGTGTGTGTTCACAGAGCTGTGTCTTCATCACTCACTCACATGACTCATTGTGTTCAGTGGCAGGAGTCTGCTGGGGCCTATTCCAGCTGTCATCTGAAAAAGCAGGGAACACACTGGACAGGCTGCTCGTCCATCACAGACATTACCTCATCCTCCTCTCTGAAAACCAACTCTATTTTTACATCTATCTAGGTTGTGACAGGTATGTCAACTGCCACGTCTGTTACACCACTAGATCATTTAACATGCACCAAGAAGTGTTTGTATACAACTAATCAGATCTTTGACATCTGCTTTATGCAGCATGCACCCAGCAGAGGGCATCGTACACTGAATCCTCTTTGTCCAGGGCACTTTCCTGCTATAGCATCCTGAGGAGCCGATGGGTTCAGTTTTGTTTGATTGTATCCGCCGTAGTACATTCTGTTGTTTTTCATTTTTACAGATATAGTGGGAGAAAATAATAAGCTTGCTTCAGATTATTTAATAAATCTGGTTAACAAAAGAGATGTCCAAAAAGCAAAAAATAAGAGTCAACTCTACTCTACCCTCCTCTAATGACGTTACCACGCTGACTCTACTCGCTCCTCCTACAAACTCTTCGTCTTCCTCCCCGTCTGTTCAGCTTAGTCTGTTCAACAAACTGTCCTTTACTTTTTCCCGTTTGACTTTTTGTTCTTGCAAATACCGATGTAAGCCCAATGAGGCGGCTATAACTGTGATATTAAGCTATGTAAATAAAATTCAGTTGAACATAAATATAAACCCTAAGTGCTTCTTTCCTCCTCAGCACAGTGTGCAGGTGCCCAGGCACTTTTTAAAACATTCATAAATTAACACATTAAAAAGGTAAAACACACAAAGCTATAAAGTAAAGGCACATTATAATAATCCTTTATTTAAGCTCTTACCCCTGTAGTGTGGCCTTACGATTGACCTAACAACAACCTCACATCCAGAAAAGAAAAAAGGATTGTAGATATCATACTGTAAAATAAGTGATGCTACATGAAGCGTACAGAAAACACGAGGTCCCATGTCCACATCTTGTTTTTCATCATCATCAGAGTAACTGGGGCTTAATTATCAAATGTGGGTTAGTGTCTCAGTTTGTGTGGGACCATCTGGGACATATTTATGCATCCAAGCAGCCAGAAATTTTGTTTTACCCTCCAGATGACAGCATCTCAATCACCTCCTGGTTTATTCAGGGAACTATCCATGCATTTTTTAAACCTGCTGAATCAAATCAAATCACTTCCATTCATAAAGCGCCTTAACATGCTCGGAGTCAAATGATATAAAATACACAAGAAGTATATGGTATATGGTAAAATATGGTAAAATAATAACGCGGTTAAAAGCAAAAAAACTAAAAGAAACATATCAGCAGAGCTCAAGCTATGTCAAAAACCTTGTTATACAAATGTGTTTACTTTCAAACAGTAATGACTACTTTATTTTAGTTACTGGATGAAATTTTAAGTAGATTTCTTTACTTATTCCCTAATTTAAAAAGTAATTTACTACTCTTTACTCTACCCTAATTTTACTTTAGTTCCACTCGCCTACAGATTCTTAAGGGACAAAAGCTTGCATTAAACTTTATTTTGAAAGCAATGGCCTTGTGCAAAGTATGAATGTGGTTCAAGAAATAACCTGCCTTCATTAGATTTCCGAACGCAGTATGAAAAATGACAGAAAAAAAGTTACAACTCATGTGGTCTACGCCACCACTCAAAGATGAGTCGGTAATGTTTTTTATTTCTTTTAGTTAATCGCTATTTCATATCATTTAACAAAGAGAAAATGTCAAAACCAACCGTCAATCAAGTACCAACAAATCAATGTATTTTAGTAATCACCTATCATGGCTTCACAGCACTAGAACATAAATAATGAAGTCATGAGGGTTTCTAAAGGCGAGTAATGATAATTTAATTACTGCAATATAAACAGTAATTTGTTACTGAATAAAAGTATTTCAATGTCGTAATGTGTTATCCCCCCAACACTGCCTACTGATGGGTGGACAGTTTGGCAGTCGATTGTATGGCAACATACAAATACACAAACACATTCACGCCATATGGACAAGTTAGAATCACAAAATATTAACCGATGAAGCATGTTTTTAGACTGTAGGAGGAAACAGGAGTGTCTGGAGAAAACCCAGACATGTTCCAGGCTAACATGCACAAGTCCACACAGAAAAGCCAAACTGGTTTTCGAACCAGAACCTGTGAGGACTGTGAGATGGATGCTAACCACTACACCGTTGTGCAGCTCAATACATACTATGTGACTGGATAAACCATACAACTAAATACATGATTTCTTTTACTCATAAATGTTTTTGTTCTGTTTTTATTGACAAAAATGTAGAAAAGAATACAACCCCAGAACAGCTTTGATTAAACTGTGGGGAAACACAGCTTTCAGTTCAGAATCATGTGTGTGAACCATGCAACTTCAATGCATTTAAACTGCACGTATGTGTATATTTTTTCTGCTAAATTGACATTTAATGAAAGTATAATATCACTGTTTGCACTGCAGCAAAGGGTAAGGGTTATGCAACTATGTCTGGTCCAAAGGCCTTTGTCTTTGTGGAAAAATCTTTAATTAAGTTTAATTCTGAAGCGTGAATTTTAGCCAAAGCAGACTGTCAATCTGGAAAAGAACAAAAGTTGAAGCCCAGATGAAGTAGCAGATCTAAACTGCTCATTTTTTTATAATTAGACAGCAAAAACAGCAGCAAATAAAACTAAATGGGTCAAGAGGGAATCTAATAAAAAACTACTAATAACTGGTTTTAGATTTACTTATTTAATATTAATTTTGTGTTTGCTGTTGGTGCCCCACTCAGGGAGGAAAGCATTTGCTGTGTCAGCATTTTTTTCATGCACACAGTCATTTATGAATGTAATGTTTCAGAAGAGACTCTGAAAATGGGTGCTTGCTACAATGCAGGATGCAGCAATAATGCAGGACAATCCTGAACATCTGATCAAGCTAACTATCATAGGTCGGTTTGCTCTGGGATGAACATATTATTTTTAGTCTAACACTCAATAAAGTAAAACATTTAGACTTGTTAGTACCAACTTTTTTTTTTAATCCCAGCTGCGTTTTGCCCAAAAAACAAGCTTTCAGTGTTAAAGCTGAGCCTCACGTTCACACCTTGCAATCATAAATTTGTCATGGGCAGGTGATCCTCTAGAACACGGATCCACCTGCCAAGGCCTAGCTGTGAAATCCATCCATCCACTTTCTACCCTCTTTTCATCCTGTTCAGGGTCACAAAGGTGCTGCAGTCCATCCCAGCTGTCATCCAGCGAGAGGCTGGATACATCCTGGACAGGCTGTCAATCTACCACAGGGTCACACAGAGACAAACAATCATGCACTCTTACATTCACTGGCAGTAAGATTCATGCCCAGGTACAGACTCGAAAAAGTGTAAAATATTGTGCGAGACTGTGTGAGGTGAGGGAAATGAAGGAAAAGACTAAACGCATTTTGATTGCAGAGGGGTATGGGGCAACTTGCTGCTCATTAAAAAAATAAATCTGCCTGGGATTGCAGCTCTGCTGTGAAGTAACAGCGTTCATGTTATCGTGTCTTACGTGCAGAACGAACATATAAACAAGTATCCGTGGACATTAGAAAACCCTTCTGAACTGCAGGATTGGAAGCTGGAGACTTGCTTTGACACTGGAGCTGAGCTTGGAGGAATAACACTCAGCCTGCGTGTCAGGGATCGCTCTTAATTACCTTCAATCTGAGCACTGCAGTTTGTTTCACAGACTAACGACTTTAATGGGGATTAAGCACTTGGCACAGTGCTAATTAGCCTGCTAGCACTTGCTCGGCATCCCAACGTGAGCCGCAGACATAAAGCCATCAACACCTTCCAAACAGCTGAGTGGGGTTAGGTGGCAAACACTCTAATTAGCATCCTCTACAGTTTGCTAAGACAGAATATAAACCAGAAAAGATGAAATGTCGCTTCCTGAAATCTACAATAATTTTAGAAGTGTCATTGCCTTATTTTTTGCAAAACGATGAATGCTCAGAATAGCAATCTTCTTGACATTGCAAACACTGGGAGTGGATGTGAATATTTGCAACATGGCATCACTCTAACAGACTAAAACCGCACAGTTAGTTCTAAAAGGTAGTTCCACATATGTTATAGAAATGCTGTAGCTAGTTTAAGTACAATTTAACAATGTTTTGTTTTGTGATAACTGGTATTATCACACGAGATCTTGTCCGTCTATTTGTATCCCATTTCTGATTCTTATGCCTGTTGTTGGTGTTTCCTGCTGTGCAGAAACGCACAAGCATCAGCATGAGCACCTGATTGGTCAGCAGCTATACAGTATCATAGAAAACAAACCAAAAGTGCAGAATTTTCTGACATGTTCTAATCAGAACCAGCATTACCTTCCTCTTAAATCATGGGCCTTGCTATGCAGTCTGCCCTTGCACCACTTTTACACCATACAGTGCAGAGTGGAAAATTGCTCACATGCTGTCAGCCATGAACAGGCAGGATGATTATGATGAATAATGTTTTTATACTTCTCCTGTAAGAGTTGATTAGAAAAACTTCTGTTTCATTAGTTGAGTCAGCTGCTACATGTCACCACGGTGCATGAGCTCCTCCCCTTTTCACCTGGATGTCCTCACCTGTGAGAAAGCTGTTTGTGTTGACCTGCACTTTATAAGCAGTGGTGTTTTTGTCAGCAGGAAGGAGAAATGAGAGCAGCAAGCTAAGTGTGAGTGAATGTGTGTGAGTGTGTGTGCGTGTGTGTGTGTGTGTGTGTCAGGGTGGAGTTTAGGCTTACTCAGCCAGTCTTGCCTTGTTGGGTTTTGTTGTTTTAGTTTGCTCTGTTGGTCATTTGTAATCTCTGGTGTTTTATTTAGTCACGATTTTGTTCGGCATATATTAGCAGGCTCTGATAGTCAGATTTGCTGGGTCAGTCAGACCCTTTCCTGCCTGTTTATTTTGGCCCAACTCCATTTTCATTTTGTCTTTTTTGTGCATTGCTGAGTGTTTGTTTTGCTTCTCCAGGACACAGCTCAACCTGAACTTCTGTTCATGGTTCTTCATCCTTTTTGTTGGTTTCTTAGCTTCTTATGTGGTGGCCTCTCTTTCTTTCCTTGGATTATACTTAAATGTAGCCTTCAAGGGCCGTAACATTACCTAATTTAATTAGAAATACATTTAACAACGAATGACCTTGAATCTTGTCATAATGATGAACAAGTGAGAAATCTGGGCCTCTCCTGTGAATGTTTGTCTTAATGTTTTGATTTTTTCTATTTCTTGAGCATGATTTTAAATTCAGATCAGGAGTTTAGTCCAATACAGAGACATCTTTCTTTTAAGAATACAAAGAATACCCATTTTCACTTAAATACACACTGACATTGACATTTTTACCTTTAATGCAAAACTTTGTTGAGAATTTTCAGGTATTGACTTAAACCACAAAATACATTTGAAACATTATATCAACAGATAAGAATCGTTCCTACAGTTGTTTAAAGAAAAAATGTCTTCATTGTAATTTAGCTCCTTTATTGAATCGCTTTAGTGAACTTATCCTCTGGAAGCCAAAATGCATTTTGGCAATCTAATTAGGCAAACTCATAAAAGAAACAAACAAACAAATGCAGTCTCATAATAGAACAATTCCAAACTGACACGTTTATTTATCAGATATTATTTTTTTGACCATTTGCATAAAATTACAATCTGAAAACCCATTTCTATTTCTGAAAATATTCCAATTAAAAAAGGTTACCTGTCAGGATGCCTTTTATTCTGATTTCTTTTTAGGATTTGGGAATTCATTAGTAAACTTTTCATTAACTCACCTTTACAATGTCTGTTGTTTTTTTTCTTTTGCCTTTCTGCCACTAGATAATATGTTAATAAGGCCAACGCAGCCACTGTGCTGAAATTTTCATCAAAATGAAGACGGTTATTCATGTATTAATGAGAAAAGGCCGCATAAACATTCATGGAGCACATGAGGGCAGGGGATTATTTTAGATGCAAATTACCGAAAGAAATATTTTACATTAGGTTATTCAACCAAATTAGAAAATGAATCATTTCATAAATTAATAACATGTCAGGGTTTTTGTCTCTTAAAGGTCAATTTTATGTTTAGAGTTGGATGTTAAATTAGAGGAAGCATTAAAGTATTAGCACTAATACCCTTTGTTAATATTCCACTAAAAGCACATTAATGTTAGACAATGACACGTTTTGAAAGGTTTCCTAATCGTTCCTCCCATGTCTGTAGATTTTTCTCCTAAAGTCCCACTCTGATCATCTTTTGATCTAATATGAAAGTGTTCCCAGTGATTTTTTAATTAGGAATTTGCTGTTTTTTAACCAAAATTTTAAATATGGTGTTGATTTCTTGGGCATAGTTTCTGCAGAGCATCAGTGGTACATTAGAAATTCTCCTCGGAGTTGTGGGCGGGACTGTTGGTGTGGAGTAGCCCCGCCTCCTTCACCTCCCGGTTGCTGAGAGCTCTCTGTTTACACGCCCTCCCACTAGCTTACAGCCTGTTTAGATGCAGATGCCCGGTTGAACAAGGAAAATCAAGGCATCCATGGATCTATTTGTCTGTAAGCAGATGCATCGGAATGTCGTGGAGCGCTATATTTTCCACATCACAAAAAAGTTTTTTTGGAAAAGTATTTCATTTTTCTGCTTCTGATTCATAAGGGTTTGAATAAAGAAACACTGACAAATGCGATTTGAAGCTTAAATTTCTTTAATATGTCCACCGTCATCAGAAAAATGCCACAAGAACATGTTAAAAACACAATTTAGATGGGAGTGGGTCTTTAATGAAGCTAAAGGTTTATTAAGTCATCGTCATCACATGCTTCTATATTTCCTACAAAGATGGGTATCCCCATTAAAATACTCAAAACAATTGGATTTGGATTTAGTTCTCACTTGATTTGATCCCAATTTGTGTATCATTTAATTTGAACAAGTTTTGATTCAAAACCAGTTAGAGTTGATTTGGACAAAGCATTTCCCGTAACTGAATTTAATTGAACAAACATGAAACACTTTTTTTGAAGAATAATCAGTTATTAACTTAAAAAAAAAAAAATCTAAAGTAGTTTTTAGATTAAATACAAGAAATTCCCTCAAAACATTTTAATGATTAACTAAAGATTTTGTGAGTAGACGACAATTTGATGTCGATTGTTCATTTTGAAATCATAGTGACTCATTTGGTGTGAATAATTCATAAAAAAGGGGCTTAAAAAGTGTCACATTTTCTCAGATTATGATGTTACACCCAGCCCACTGCAGAAATGATTGAACTATTCTTTAACTTGGTTTCATTAGCTGATTTTCCACCTGTGTTTTTCACTCTGTGTGGCGAGTGAAGCTCTGTGAGATTGTATGTGTTAGAGTGAAGTCACACTCACTTAGTAAGCTAACTCAAATTTTCCAGCAGCTCTAATTGCCTGTTGCAGAGGAACTGTCTCTCCTCTCTTTGGTCCTTCAGGCACATCCTACAACAAAAGAGCTGTCAAAGAAACTTCTGCTGATGACATGAGCTTGAGGTCTGTCTGAAGCCTGCTGTGGGGGGACTACCTGAAAGGTGAACGTGCGACTTTGTCATCCTCTGATCTGTTTGCAGCATCTCCACCACAATGCTCTGGAGAAGGAAACACTGCCCTTTCTGCCAATTAAATGGAAAGTAATCCAGGATAGCATACTGCTGTCCACCTGCTTCACCACACGCTTCCAGATGGCCTTCAAAGCGGTGCAATCAAAAGACATGATTGCCCCATACTGCCACCTTGATGGGGGGTGGAACTGGAGGTGAATGACATTGTCTATCATCTTTATCCCTAAAAAGAATCTGAAAAAAGAAAACAGAATGGATTCTTTATGATTACTTTATCGTTCCACTCACAAAGACAAACCAAGGTGCTAATATCTGACCTTTAACACATTTACACCACCACACGTGTCATCTGCAGTCCTGAACAGCTTTGTGAAAGAAGACCTTTTTTCAAACTTCTTTCCAAATTTTCTCATCTGAGCCATTTCCAGAATATTTAAACTCTCTTGCCAAGATGTGGTGAATTTCAAGGTCTAGTCCGCCTCTTCCTAAGAGCACTGCAGGGTAGCAGCATTCAGAGAGAGAGTTTTTCCTCAGAGTATCGGTTTGATAATCCTGAGAAAGGTGTGCTGCTCTCAGGTTAAATGGGCTGTGAGTGAGCCGCCTCCGTTTTCCTAAAAGAGCTTTAAAATGAGGAAACAGCTTTTTATCTTTAAGTCCCACTCTGATCATTGTTTGATCAAGTTTCAAAGGGTTCCCAGTGGTTTTAATTGCGATGTTGCTGTTTTTAGCCAATGAAAAAATGGGTTTTCTAGGATATAGCTTCTACAGAGCAGCAGGAGTTCTTTAGAAATTCCCCTCTGAGTTGTGGCTGTTGGGGTGGTGTAGTACCACCCTCTTCCCATCATCCATCTGTTCAACTCTCTCCTGCTAGCTTACAGCCTCTCACACATTCCAACTCCAACAAAATGGCTAACAACATTGGAGCTGTCCATCCAAACAGTCATGAGCCAGATGCCAGGTCAGATGAGGAAAATAAAGACGCATGTGTCATCTACACAAGGGGATGCATCAGAATGGAGCAGAGGAGGGAGCTTGTGGCCCGCCCAGTGTATTTTCCACATCACAATTACAATCTTCTTCAAACAGAATTTCTTTGTCTGCTTTGGATTCACAACTATTTGAAGAAAGGTTTAATCTGAAATGCAAGTTGAGCTTAATTTTTTATATACGTGTTCCATCATCCGTAAAACGGCACAAGTTAAAACGCCACATCTTAAAACGCCACATGTTAAAACGCCACATGTTAAAACGCCACATGTTAAAACGTCACATGTTAAAACGCCACATGTTAAAACGCCACATGTTAAAACGCCACATGTTAAAAACACCTTTTTTAATCTGATGGTCTTTAAAGCTTTCAGACGAGGTAGAATCTACGGTATCCCTGAAGTACAAATCACACCAACAAATCACTCAAAGCAAAAACATTTTAAAGATCTCAGCAATCAAAAGAACAAAACAAATATTAAAAAAGCATTACATTTTAGAAAACTAAACACAATTCCCAAAAATAAACAAAAAAAACATTTCAGAAAGCAAACGGGATGTACAGAAGTCAAAAGGAAATGTTAGAGAACAAAACACAATGAGAAACCGGAAAAGGCACTGTGGATGTTGCTGACTGGATGATGAGATCCAGTATATCCATTTGTGCCAAATAACTTTTGGTTAAATGATGGCCAAACATCATCATCCATTCAGAGGTGTCCCATAATACCTTCCTTTTCCAGTTTCATATTGTGTTTTGTTTTCTAGCATTTCATTTTGACTTCTGGACATCACTTTTGCTTTCTGAAAAATTCTTTTTTTAATAATGAAACCGGACATGGGATTTTTTTTTGTTTGTTTGCTTTAATCTCGGCTAAAAACAGCATAATCATAATGAAAAGATCACTTGGAACGCTTTGACATTAGATCAGGAGATGGTTTGAGTTGGACTTTAAAGCTATGCTTGTTTCTGTAGAAGTATCACAGCAGGCGATCCCTTTGACAAAAAATCATCTTCCTGAAAATCATGGATTTTTTTCAAAGCACACCCATTAGGACATTTAATTCCTTCCATATTTGAACACCAAGAAGCACATTTTGCTGTGATTGCTTTTTATGTATTAATCAGAACATGCTTTAGAGCTTAGCAGACATTAAAAATCATCAATAAATGTATGTTTGTAGATGAAGTAGTTTTTGTTGTTCTGATTCCAACACTTTGAAGGACTCCCAGTCAGATTTTAAGATTCTTTTGGTAGTTTATAAAGCTGTAATGGAATTGGCCCATTATTTTTTTTATCAGATTTACTTTTAGTTTATGACCCTCCCAGAGCCCTCAGGTCCTCAGGTGCAGGTCTGCTGGTGGTCCCAAAAGTCAGAACAAAAACCCACAGCGAGGCCACATTTCAGCATTTGTGGATGTGATGGCTTCATCCACCATAAGGATTTTCAGGAAAAACCTCAAGACTCATCTTTTTAGACAAGCTTTTGCTTCATTTTTATATGTCTGTTTTTACTTTATCGGCTCACATTTGTGGGATGTGTGTTGGGTTTTTCTTTTATTTTGTTATGATTGCTATTTTTAATCTTTTTTTTTACTTTTCATTTTATCATATCAAACACTTTGAGGGGCTTTTTAGCAGAAAACGTGCTAAATGTTTTTATTGCTTAAAGGATTATGTTAAAAAATAATATTAACCTCTAAATGTGTATCTACTTTCAATGTGGAAATTTTACTGTCACACAGGTTATGGATCTAGATCCTACTGTTTACCAAACAACAGAAAAAGTACTTTTAAAGACGTGTGTTTGTTTGTTTGTAATTTAACAATACTAACTAACTACATGAATGTGTTCTGTAAATGAAAGCTTGGGTTCATTCTTTCTTTGAGAAAAGTCAGTTAAGTTAAACAAAAATCCAGAGGAAAGAATCTAAAGAAAAGTTGAAATCGTTTATGAAAGTCAAAAAAGGGAAAGTTTCTCTCATGAGTTCCTCTGAGGCGCGTGCGTCTAATGCTGCAGCTGATCTGTTCAGAAAGTGTAGAAAAAGTCAGCAAACACCTCGCGTGTTGCATTCCACAACTGAACAGTCATAGTTCCGAGTCTGCACGAAGGGGGCAAGTCCAGGAAACAGCGTTTGACACTCGGCCCGGTGACCGAAGTTCGGGGCGTCGCCCAAAGCCTCGTCGGACCAATCGGAGTTCACTATCAAACTTTGTAAACAACTCTTACGCACGGATTTTTAAAGCCCATTTACTGCGTTTGCCTCCAAACGCCGTGACGGTGCCGCGCCGGACCGGGCCACAGACACGCCGGTGAGTCCCCGGGACACTTCGGTTCAGGCTGCGTGGGGTTTTGGGTGCGTGTTTTGGAGCGTGGCGCGCGTGTTCGCGGGACTCCATGTCGGAGCCGAAGAACAGCTGGTTTCGCCTTTTCTTGTTCAAACAAGTGAGGGCGTGAGGTGGAGGAGATGTCTGCGGGGGAACGAGGACGCGCGGACTGTCGGTACACCGTGTTCATTTGGGACAAACCGAGAAGATGCGTCGGTCTGAGCCGATGACGGCGAGAGAACATTTCCATTCCTGTCTCCAGTGGACAGACACGCTTGTGCCATCAGACCTCAGCTTCACGGCCTCAGAGTTCTATTTTCTTCATATCAAATGAGAAACGTAGAAATCAAGCACTTTGCTGCGTTTTGGGTAGTTTTGCCACCATTAAAAGTATTAGAAGTACATTAAAAGTACATTAAAAGTGGAGCAGGTTGGAGTCTGACAGTTTAACGAGTCCTCTGGTGATTTTCTTGGTAATTGGAGCGGACTAATGACAGCGCAGTTCATTGAAAAGCGCGCGGCATTTGCGCACAGATAGACTGTTCTTAGGCAGCTTTTACAGCCTCTGGATGTGTCAGAGCGCTGATGATAAAAGCGGATCAAAAGCTGCTTACTTTGGGCCAACTTTAGGTCTTAAAGGAGAGAATAAGACCATCCGCTCGGCAGACAGTTTTCTGTGCGTAAATGTTCAATTACGCCTTAAAAGCTCCCATTTATGTGTGACACCTGTTAATGACAGCCATTTCCTAAATTCCAAATGAGTCAGTCAGTTCTTTGGTGCGTCTTGTGCCAGTACTGGGGGCTCTCCAGACTTCGCCGTGCGTCTCTGGTGGCGCTGAGGGCGCACTGCCGCGCGCCGCCGTGTTTTTGTTTGTCTCAGGAGCCTTTCTGCCTGCTGCAGGCTACAAGGCTCGTCTCTGAGCGGATGTGGGCACAGCTTTTCGTTGTGGAACATCAACATCTGTACGCTCTGCGCTCCCTCAGCCTCAGCACGCCCACCCCCAGCTGAGGGAGGGCCGAGGAGGGGGAGGGAAGACGCTTCCTGTCACACAATGTTTGAGAAACTGAAAGCTTTGGTGAAGACAGAGGCGCTGCGCTCAGGGTCCCAAGCACGAATTCACAGGGGGGCTGGAATCTGTGTTCATCCCTTTACAAAGTATGTGATCCAACAGTGGCTGTTATGTTTAAATTTAAAGTAATACAACAAAGTATTAGGACCACATTGATAAGTAAAGAAATATTTGAACACCGTCTACATCCTTTTGATTTATATGTTGTTTCCATGTTGATATTATCCCACCAGTGCAGTTTCTTTTTTTTTTTTTTTTTACCATAAAATACAAGATCAAACCCTGTACAGAAGGCTCTACACTGTCTGCCTTTCATTTGTATCTAAAATTGTCAGAGTTTTGGTTTGGAAAACTCATCATTTTGTGGTGCATGCTATTGTACTAAAGGAAGTTTTTTTTATTTTTATCATTTATGCTTTACAGAATGAACTGGGGCTTTTGTATTGCAAGACAAACTCAACTCAATAACATTAGATCTACAATACTGTTGCAGGAAAAGCCAAGGGCATATAAAATCATAAAAAAAGGTAGAAACTCTTTTGAATGTTAAAGAAACACTTGTTTGAAATAAAGTGAAATGAAAGTTATCGAAAGTTTAAACAATTTCACTTTGGACATTTGTTTGGAATCCTAACCAACTTTCTTGAATGACATCCACTTGATCTTTGTTTCTGTGACGATGAGGACAAAAACATTTTGAAACTAAACCTCTCAGACCTGAAAGGAGAGTTTTTCCACCGGTTTGTCTGGGAAGTTTCACAGTAAGAAGCCGTTAACAACCTCACAAAATACCAATTTCTCTAATAATTCAAAAGGAAAATTATCTAATAATCCGTGGTTGTTCATGAGATGATGAAAATAGGTTCGTACAAAAACTAAAAACTGTTTTGTTTTCACATTGCAGTTTTTTCCATGTGAAAATAATTTCAACACATTGAGGAATACTTTTACTTTTTATTCTTAATAAGCCCAATAAATAAAAAACAAACTATGACTTTATTGAAACAATCATTATTCTTTAACTGTTTCTTCATGGCTTGATCTAATAAACTGAGAACACTGATTGTCAGATGTGACACCATCTTAATAAAATGAAGTCTAAATGAGCAGAATGTCGTGTTTACTGACGACAGTGAGGATCTGGAATGACCCTCCGGCTGTGGAGGACTCCTGCAGCATCAGGAACATGAGCTACTTTCTCTGTATGGACACAGCTCACAGAAAAGTACAGTTTCCCAAACAATCCATCACTAACTCCATTGTTCAGTATCATCCAAGACAAGATTTCTTTTTGTGTCTTCCAACATTTGTGTTTCTGCGTTTCACTTTCTCTGGTGTTTTTTTTACTTCACTGGATTGACTGTATGTTCGGTCGGGTTCTCCAGAGCCTTGTGCTCTGCATGTCACAGGTTTCAGGTGTTGGTTGTATTGCTGGAGTTGTTGGATGCCAGAGGATGAAACCAGTTTGTGGGTGGCATTGAGATTAGTATAAACCACCTGAGACTTCCTTTGCTGATAACTATGAAGTTCTGCTGAAATGTGATGAAGCTGGATAGTTAATAAGCTGGAATTATGAACTCAAACTGTGAGTGGAGAGTTGTTGAATCAAATATTTAAAACTTTTTAAAATCAAAATACATTTTTTCGTGCTGTCTGGTTCATCAGAGGAGACCCACTCCAATCAACTCGGTGTTTTTGGCATTTTTAACATGTTCTTGTAGAATTTTTCTGATGATGAAGGACATTCAAAAAGAAAATTAAGATGAAAATGAGATTTCTTTGTATTTCTTTATTCAAATTGTTGTGAATCAGGAGCTGACAGAAAAACTGAATACGATTGTATCTGTGCTGTCAAATAAATTGCACGTTGGAATGCAAGCTCTCCGTTCCCCTGCTCCGCTCCATTCTGATGCATCCACTTGCAGACACATAGATCCACGTACGCCTTAGTTTTCCTCGTCAGAGCTGTGGCTTTAATCTGAACGGCTGGATAGCTCCAGTATTATTCACAGTTTTTGTTGCACACTGGTAATGTTAGGTTGGGGTCTTTAAATATATATTCTACTTATGATGGAGGTATTTAAGACTAAATTTTTTCACATCATTTTATGTTTTTTTAACAGAAATAGTTCCTGACAGACTGAAGGTTTGCGCACTAACATCTGAATATGTTTTGTTTTTACCTGCTTGCTTATTTGGATGTGTGCATTTGTCGAAATGATAATTGCTATATGTTTCATTATTGACGCTGTCACTGTGCTTTGGAGTGTTAATATTATTAGTCACAAAGGAAAGCAACTCGTCTTCGCCTGAAAAACTCTCGTCTTTATTTACATCCTCACAGTCCTGTCTGTGGGTGTAATGCGATCACAACCACTGATTTGAAGAGTGAATGTGGTTTTGATACAACTACTGCCTAATCAAACACAAAAATGTGTGAATCAAAAGTTAATTTGCCCTAAATATTCCCATTTTTATGAGCTGGAGGATATCTGGAATCATTGAAGGTTATTGGTGCATGGCACCAATGCCAGGTAACGGTGACGCCCCAGTTTGGATGATGAGAATTGTTTTTTTCATGTGCAGTTGCCATCACCCGTAACCAGCTCTGTGTTTTGCATGACACGCTGACGTCATGGCTTCCTGTCACACTGCCTAAACAACAAGGCGCATGTCAGCAGTAACAGACAAACCGCAGCTGTTACTGTTTTGACACATTGAGACGTTGAGCGTATAGTGAGAGCAGTGCTGATGGGAGAAGAAACTTTGTTGTTTTTGCAAGCGAAAATTGAAACAAAAAGTGGAGAAAAATAAGCATTTAATTAGAGCTGAGACTACTTCACACTCCCAGGAAACAAGAGTTTATTTATACAGTCAACAACTGTCGGTGTACAGCAGCAGAGCTGTGGTTGTGCTGATGATGGCAGTGGGTGTTAGAAACCAGGGAACTCCATCAGAGGTTCAGTGATGGTAACCGTTCTCATGGCAGCATCCGATGTTTACATGTTAGACTTGGACGGCGTGATCACTTACTGTGAATCAGCATCTGCTTAAGAAGGAAACACAACTTGTGTAGTTCTTCAGGTTGTGCCATAGTTAAGTTTCGGTGTGGGGTAAAGGCTTTTTGTTCCATGAAAACTGTTTATCAGAAAGATTCTGACCTGATAAAAGATACAGTTTAGTAAAAAATACATAAAGGAGCAAAACGTCAGTGATTCTACAAGTTAACCTACTTAAAAAGTTGATTTTGGTTTGTCATGTTCATCATAGATGCACTTCAACTGTAAAAGACAGAATTTCAAGGAAGAATCACATTGTTTGATGTTTTTTAATGAATGTTTTTGTATAATGGGGCAGAAAATACCCGTTGCTGCTTCTATAAGAAGTTCTTCTATCTTCTACTTGTTACCTGTAATAATGTCACCTGCTTGAACTGGTAATCTGTATAAAGACACCTGTCCACGCCCTTAAAGAGTCAGACCAAAGAGCTGTCAAAGGACACCAGTGATGAGATTGTGGACCAGAACTAGACTGGGATGTACCATTCTACAATAAAAAAAAGCTGCTTGTTCAGAAGAAACCAACTGTTGGAGCAGTTCATAGAAATGGAAGAAAGACAGGATCAATGTGACAATCTCCCTCCACCTGGAGCTCCATTAAAATCTTCCAAGATGAAGATGATGGGTTACATCAGAGTTTTGTAATGAACATTTGCTTTTAGCAAATACTCATTTTCTGCACCCTTTTTTAAACACGTTTACAGTTTATGTGTTTCTCTGATGAACATTACAGATCAAACTCAGCTCTTTAGATGCAACAACTTGCAGAATATGTGACTGACTTTTCTTTTTTTTTTGAACATCTTACATGATCCTCTCTATGTTCAAAATTGTCAGCAACTGAATAAAGATCGGTGCACAATTTAATAGTTCATAATTTATTCCCAATGCGACTATATTATCAGGTGTAAAGATTTTTTGTTAATAAAAAATAAAACAAAGGTTTTTTCATCATTTTGTGTTTTTCTTTTCTTCTTTTTTTTTTTTACACTTTTTAATAAAAACTTAAGCTAAACTTAATACAAATCCAACAATCAGGCATTTTTAAGGAAAAGTTAGAAAAATGTTCTAATCAAAAGCTAAAGAATTTTAATAAAAAAGAAAGAATATTTGAGTGTCTTTTTGTGATTGGACTATTTAAATATATTTATTTGCTAAATTCTTCAAGAGGTATTAGTGAAATTTTCCAGAGATGGACTTTATAGAGATGTAAACAACAATGTGAAGTTTGATTGAAATATAGTTTTAGTGTTTTAAATTACAACTACAGTCTTTAATTTACTGATCACAAATGCAGAAACTCAACACTAAAGAATATTTTTATTGGTAAATCATGACTATAATGTTGACTAGAGTGTTGGGGACATGCTTTATTAGTAGAAAAAATGTCTTTAAGAAGCAACTTAATGGATTTATTATCTGAGATATAAACCCTTTAGAGGGTCTGTGTTTATCACCCAAACAAATTAAGAAATGAGCAAACATGATTGTTGAATATGGCCTTTTATAATAAAGCATCGGTTAAAATCTGAAGTATAAAAACATAAAGAAACAACTGACAAATAAGAACTTTTGAATGTAAACATTGTATTTGGTGTGGAGTGTGTGTGGTTTGAAATAATTATATTTGCAAATGAATCTAAATTTCATTGCATTATCTCATTATGTTTACATTCCAGGTTTTTAAGGCCCTTAAAAAAAGACATTTTAGGATGGAGTATCAAATGATAAGATGATGTTATATCCACCAAACTTTGGTTACATTTGCCTAACAAGCCAAAGAAAAAGCCTTTTTTGCACTAAACACAATTCTCCTTTAAGAGATGTAAAGCTCCTCAATATGTCAAATACAAAGAACTGGACTTTTGAAGTTAACCCTCAAAGTAAAACTGTCATTGATGTAGGAAAAGGTTTGTCACACGTCACGGCCATAATAAAAATCCAATTTTATTTATTTTTAATTATTATTGATATTTTGTTCCATGTTTAAACATGTTTTTGTAAACTGGAGCTGTGTGAGAGGAAGCATGTGCACGTTTCTGATCAAGTTTTTCTCTTTACACTAATGGTGTCTTTTTTTGGTTACTGTGCACAGCAGAGACTTTCTCTACAGCTGTTTGAGGGTGTGTCGTGTGCGATTGGAGATGAAAAAACTGCTGACATAGCAAAGAAGTGGTACTGAACCCCCACCCACCCCACCTCACCCCAACTGTCTATAAAACCTGCATGTGCACTAACATTAAAAAAACACCACAAACTCTGTCTGGAAGAGGTCTCATTGCAATTTCCTTTTTAGTTTTGGTAAAGTCACTTTTGTGAATAACACATCCACACAAGATTTTAGATTTTTCATAAAGCTGGGGTTCCTGGCAGTGATTGGACTCTTAGTTCAAATCTTCTTAAAGTATTTTCTAGTGCATTCTCCTTTCTTTGAGTTTTCTTGCAGAATAACCACCTCCTACTAAAACATTTGGTTGATTTGTGATTTTAAAGTGCCCTTTTTAATAATTGAGTGTGTCTGCATTTGTATGTTTGCCTCCGTGAACTGACGACCTCTCAAGGCGTTCCCCGCCTCTCAGCTTCATCCAGCAGACTCCTGTGACCCTGATGAGGAGGAAGCTGGTGCTAAAAATGGGTGAAGGCATGTTTGTGTTTGCAGTTCAATTCAAAAGTGGTAGAACTGTGACCTCTAGTGGTTATGGCTCATCCACACATCTGATCCACATTTTCTGCTCTTTGTTAAAGCTCATTTTTTTTAGAATTTCTTGAGTTACTTCAATATTTTACAATATGATGTCATTTTTTTCTTTTTCTCATGATCTTTTGTTTCTTTTAGGGTTTATTTCTAACTGAAGAGCAATTTTGTTTAAATCTGACTGTAAATCTGAATGGAAAAAAAGAATATAATAGAAAAATCTCCTTTTTTCAGATTCATTATTTTATTTTTGCTTTACAACCTTTCTAGCATGATTCATGGCCAGAAAAATATCAAGATATAATTACTTTTCTTTCTTTGTTTTTTAGAAACCTAAAAAATAATAATTGGATAATTGTAACAAAAGGGCATGGATAGTGTTTGAGGGCTGCAAGATGGAGCCGTAGTTTGCAGGTCTGTGTGGGTCTTCTCCGGGGTCTCCGGCTCTCTCCCACAGTCCAAAAACATGCTTCATAGGATTAATTCCTCTAAATTGTCCTTGTGTGTGATTGTGTGACCCTGCCACAGGCTGGTGACCTGTCCAGGGAGCACTCTGCTTTCACCCAATAGTAGCCAGGTTAGGCTCCAGCAGCCCCGTGACCCCAAAAGCAAAAAAGTAGATTAAGAAAATGGATGAATAGTATTTAGATTTAGAGGATTTTTGTTGTCAAGACGCAGTGCTTTAAAAAATGGATCATTTTTTCTTAGTGAACCTGTTGATAAACATCATGACATGCATGTATATTTGCCACAGAGGTCAAAGGAACTCTTTGACTCTCATTGGTTTCACCCACTTTGGTGTCTGAACTTTTATTTTAGTCTTTTATTCTTTTCTCCTTCAGGGGATTTGTGATCGATCTGTTGCAGAGCTTCACTTTTCTGTCCATGGCCCGCTTTTGTGTTGGCTTTTGCTGCCACATTTCAGCTTTTTTCTAGAACAGTTTCTCTTTAGAAGACTTGGTGACTGATGCGGCAACTTCAAGGTTTTCGTGTCCCGCCGCTGAAACACATTCACAAATAATTGGATCAAAAAATAAGGTATTACACAATTGTTCTCACAACAATAAATGCAAAAAAAATATATTTGTTTTCATTTATTATTATGACAGGAAAATGTTGGCATTTTTAAATGACTTTGAAAACTTTTCCAGATCAATAAACATCAGCACGATATTTTCTGTTGCTGTGTTTGCTTGTATTCTTGCTGATAATCAATTATTCAAGAACATTTGATAAATGGATCACGCACATACCCTATCCTTCCCTCCCTGTGGAGAGCTTGGAATGATCAACTCATGTATCCTGCATGTTTTTAGCTTTTTAATAGGCTTTTCTTGAAGAGAAAAAATGACAATCAGGTCAGATATTGGGATGAAGACCCTTTAATGAGGGAAATAATATTATTGTGAAGTCCACACAGAGTCTTTACTGTTTTAAATAATGGGTTATGCAGATTAAAAACTTAAGGATCAATAAAGTCAATAAAGCAGATAATAATCGAGTTTGCAGTTCTCCCAATAAACCACAAGAGGGCAGAAAAGTCTAGATGATGTGCTTTGAAGGTGAAGGAACATCTGCTTACTTAACCCAGCTTGAACTCAAATTGGCTGTTTTTGTTATTGATGATATCTTTGAATATAAGTCCAAGAATAATAACACAATGTAAAATTATTATACTCATAAAATATATAATATTATTATTAAAAATGATGCAAATGACTCTTGTGTGATCTTTGCAACATATTTCAGACGTGCTTTACGTTTCTTAAATGAGCAAATTTCCGTTGGACATAGTCATTTGTAAACTTCTACAAAACTATATTTTATTCATTTCCTGTGCATATAAGATGTTTGTTGATTCACAGTCATTCTTTCTATCTAATTTAACTTCTGATGATTAACAATCAGAAACAATGTAGGGAAAATAGTGCACCTTTTGCTTTAAACAAAAGTTCTCTTTTTTGTTTTTGTAGAATCAACATATTTTAAAATATATAATAAACTGAAACAGTAAAAATGAAGCAAAACGTCCAAAACAGACAAGAGGTACAAATTTGGCAATGGGTTGCTGAAAGAAAGCATTTTTTCTGCCATTAAAAATCCACATTGACTGTAAAATACAGCAAATGACTTTAAACCTTTCCATCATTGGTTGCTGCACTTAAGAGCAGTTGTTTGTTTAACACACTAAATATCTTTATACTGTCTCAAACTAAGTTGTACAAATGTTGCTTATAACAACTAAATTCCTACTTTTTTATATTTTACTCATCCAAACAGATGGCAGCTTTGACCAGAAAAATGTGAATGTTAACTGTCTTACTATTGGATGTTCCCCCCGTTCCTCTTATATCTAAATGACTCATTATGACTCAGCAGTGTCTATGTAGTGCAAGAAGAGGAGCTTCAGAGATGTATGCAAATTTAAGTTTCCTTTGTGAATATTCTGCAAGAGAAATGTGAAAATGCAGAATGTCTTAGCTGTTTCTGCAGGTAAAGATTCTCATTCATCGAGGTGATGTTCTCTTGAAGTCAATGGCTTCTGGACGTAATGTCTTCTTATTGTTTCGCAAGAAATTCAGTCATTTCTCATCTCCTTGTTTGGAAAGATTAAATCTTCTAGATACGTACTTCTATATGGATTCAATTCTGACAACTTCTACTTACTTCTTCAGGTAACGAGTACTTGAGCCCGGTAAACGTGAACATGATCTCCTGTAAAACGGATTTGTAAGAACAATGTGCCCTCTATAGATTAAATTAGTTAGACAAACTCCGAGTCTCTGTGGAAGGTGATCATCGGCACCTTCTCCTTGGGGAGCTTCAGCTGGGCTTCCATGAAGCATTTCCACGTGGCCTCCGGGTCTTCTCCTGCCTCCTCTGGAATTCTCGAGATGAGCAGGTTTTCCCTCGTGCTCCAAACTTGAGGATCCAGGGGGGCTTCTTTGATGGATTTGTTCTTCTCAGGGAGACGAGCAGTGTGGCTGCTTAGGGTCTTGACTGACGGGCCGGTTCTCTGCTGTGAGCTCACTCACCTGCTGCTGGCTGAACTCCAGAGACTGTCGCAGGCCTTGAAACTCTTTATGGAAGATCTCAAGAAGGTTCTAACGGGCATCAAAGATGGAGAGCTTTTTATGGAAGGAATCCAGGATTTCTCTGAAACTACTGACTGGAGAGGAGGCGGTCCTGGGAGAAGGCTGCTGATGGAGGATTTGGATGCTGGATCTGGATGGATGCTGATGGGTTACTAATGTTTTACAGTTTTTTTCTAGTTTGTTGGATTTTCTTTCATCTGGTGATAAAATGAAAAAGGACCAAAATGTTTGTTCAAACTTACGCACCGTCAAGTTGAATCACCACGTTCGTCTTGTCGTGTCTCACAATACTACAGCATCACACCTGATAAAATGAGCTGTACGCAGTGTTGGGTAAATTACTTCTAAAAAGTAATTGATTACTTTACCTAGCTACTGAATCAAAATAGTAATTTAATTACTTTAGTCACTAGCTATTTGAAAAAGAAATTAGCTGCGTGTTACTTTCTTTTTTTCCACATATAATTTTTCCACAAAAATTTATCAAGAGAAGAGCAGCTTCCACAGACAACATCCTCCTGTTTTTCATCTAACAGGGCTTATTTGAAAAGGAGATTTTTAATCTTTCCTGCTTAAATAAAGGTAAATTAATCCATCCATTTTCTAAACCTGTTTTTGTTCCTTTCGGGGTGGGGGCTGCCAGAGCCTAAACCAGCCACTCATGGGTTCACCCTGGATCGATTGCCAGTCTGTTGCAGAGGCACAACAACTCATACACACTCACATTCACATCAATTTAGAGTCACCAGTTAACGTATGAAACATGTCTTTGGACAGTGGGAGGAACCCCAGAGAAAACCCACACATGCACAGGGAGAACATGCAAACTCCACACAGAAAGGTGATTCTGTTTCAGTGTTTTCTGTAACACCTCGCTTTGTCTAGTGATAAAATACGGTCTGTGACTTTGACCAATCCCCAACTCTGCACACATGCGTGTGTATGTGTGTATGCGCCAATTACTCTGTTGTTTTCTTGTTTTATTAAGCTCCATTGTGTTTTATTTGACAGAGAGAAAATGTCAGAGCCTATAAAAACTAAGCTACATAGTAACTAGGGTTTCTATAGTCCAGTAATTGTAATTAATGACAGCAATTTCAACTGCAATTCACTGCTTTACTTCGTTACTGACAAAAGTAAATATATTACAGTAATGTGTTACTTTGTAATCCATTACCCCAGTACTTGCAGTTCGCCACAGTCTGGTTTAGATCGGTCCAGACAATTCAGAGTACATATTTATAATAGTTATTTATCTTCATTTATAATAGTTTTAATGGAAATGCTCAAAAACCTGACCGTATCGCACAGTGGAAACGAGACTTTATAAGCACATATTTAGAGACTTTTTTTATGTCTGTGTTACACCAGTTTGCATCTAGAAGTTCTACAGTGAAAGTCCTGGTTCTGAACTGAACTGCTGTGCAAGCAGGAGCTTCTGCAGTGAAGCTGGCTGTCTTCAGGCTTTCTGGATGTCAAATTCTTCATTTAAAAAAAAATGCCCCCCCTTAGATCAGAGGAGATGTTTGGTATGAAGCTCTACTGCCTCATGTGTGTGTTTTCATGCTAATAGACCCTCTTAGGTCCTGCGACTCCCATGATCTTAAGTCTGAAGTTTCAGGTGTAAAGAAGCAATCTACACTTTGTTCCTCACAGAGGATGTGGATCAGATAGAAACGCTTTACAAACCAGGTTACATGAGCGTGCATCTGGGTTTGGAATAGAGGCTGAGGGCATAATGCAACAGGAGAGAAGAATTAACACTGATAAAAAGGTAAGCAATGCAATTACTGACAGAGAACCCCATTCAGCCCGTATAATCTGGAAAGGATGTCGTAGTTTTGAAACAGCATACAGAACGGAACCCCACTGTGGGAAGGACTGAGCCATATTGTTGCCTCGTGTTATTTCTCGGTTTATGCTCTGACTCTCTGTTTGTAATGCCACAGAGGATTTGGGCTGCTCAGGAGTCGCACAAAGGTTAATTGCTGTGTGTGAACATTTTTGTGGTGTATTTTAATTAAAAGTAAACTTCCCTTGATAAAGAGTTTCCAGTGAGAGGTGAGATTTGTGCCTCTGCAGCAGCCCGGTGATTTCCAGAGCCTGCAGTAGCGGCAGGCGTCTGTGCAGGACAGGTACACAGTCATTCATGAGTCCTTTCCACCATTTCCTTGCTGTTGTTGACACTTTCAGCAGCATTTTGTCTCAAACACATAACTCATCTCTGTGCTGTGTGCAGAGATTTCAGAGTGTTGCATTGTGGGTGAAGAAGCAATCAAGAATTCTCCAGCTAAGTGTTTATGTAGGCCTCTAAACTGTCACTACAGTTCACTTCCGTTGGCTCCAGCCTCTGTCGATGGAGACGCTGTGGATTATTTTGAATCCCAAGGCCGCATGTCAAGCTGTGACCACGTTTGAGCAGCATTCATATTTTCTTTCTTACTATGTCTTTGTTTCACTAGCGTTCATTCGTGGCGTCAGTCTTTTAACATGTTCTTATAGCCTTTTCTTTAAGATGGAGGACATCTTTACAGAAATTAAACCTAAAATTGCATATGTGAGTTTATTTTTTTGTAAATCGTTGGGAATCAGGAAAGAATGGAATTGGAAAAGCTTATAGGGATGACATGGAACCTACAATGGTAAGCTACAAGCGCCCTGCTGTGCTCCATTTTTCATGATGCATCAGCTTCCAGACAAATAGATCCATGTACGTCTTTGTTTTCCTCGTCTGAGCTGGAATCTGGATCAAAACTGTACGGCAGCATAGCTTCAATATTGCTCACCATTACGTTGGGGCTGTAAGCCTGATCGATGATGGAAAATGAAAGCAGGCTTACTCCACCCCAACTGTTCCGCCTGAACTCAGAGGTGAATTTTTGATGAACTCCTGCCACTCTACAGAAACTATGTCCTAGAAAATGAAAGTTTTTTTTTTCTATGGCCAAAAACAGCACAATCATAATTAAAAGATCACTGGGAATACATTAAAAATAGATCAAAAGATGAACGGAGAGAGTCTTGAGTGCTTATAATCATCACTTTGAAAACTGTTGGTCAATTAAAACAAAAGTTCAACTCCTTGAAGGCAAACTACAAACAATTTGGAAGCAGCTTCTAAAGGCTCAGGAAAACTGGGCTGGATGGTTGTGTGCATGTCCTGCTGTAAATACGACTGATTGTCAAAGAATGGTCACAGTCACCTGGACTGAAGCAGTTGGGACACAGTGTAACCGACCTGCATGAATGTGGCCTAACGGTGTACATTTTCATGAAATAGTCTGTCATAGGAAGATAAAGTTAAGGCCGTAATCCAGAGAAAACCCAGCAGATTTTCAAAATAAACCTCATGTGCGGTCAATTTCGGAGGGACTCACAACCTAACAATTTTTCCAAACAGACATCCTTCAAGGCTCTTATCTGACATGACTAGTATGACTTGTAAATGGGAAAAACTGTGCCATGTTTGCTACATAATACTATAGCACTGACACCAGTAGTGTTAGGAATCAGTTGACGTTCTGTATTAAAACTGTCCCATTTTCCCGTTTTCTTGTGCAGGAGAGTTCATGTAAACCTCTATTTACATCCTCCTCACATCAGCTTTGAGATCTTTCTTCTTTCCCTCAGGGTGATCGCCATTTGACTTGTCACTCCGAGATGAATAACTTGATCTGTGAAGGCATGTGGTGGTAATCTGCTTAATTAGAATAAATAAATCCAGCTAATTGCGTTAAGGTCACCACAAAGTCAGCTAATGCACAAAACTGGCATATTCAGTCAAACCAACTGATCAACTGAGCTTTATGTTTGCTCCGTCTTTCAACTAACTGGTGAAGAATGACCAACCGGAGGTGCTGCTATGAGAATGTGTACCATTCAAGTCAGAGTGTTTAAGAGAAAGTCAGGTGGATGGGCCTGACTCCATATATGCATAGCTCTACTTGTTTGTAAGTACAAAACCCACGATGAGGGAGTAATGATGCTGCGTGATTAAAGCAGAGCTGTTCACATGTGATCTGCTGTGTTGATCTGCACCCCTCACAGCAGATCCACACAGGTTTCTTCTTATCTAGACAGCTGGCAATTCTGTTGTATTTCCTTTTTGACTCTACATAATCTTTTTGTTAACAGAATCAAACAAACGAAAACTGTCTATAAAATAGCTCCTTCAACTGGGCGTAGAGGAAACATCTTGATACATTTATGAAAAGAGAAAAACTGGTTCAGTGAGTTTGTAAGCAAAGTTCTCAGGCTCAGTTGAGGGTATGGGAATAGTTACGTCAGGAAGGCCATCCATTCGATGTAAAACTTTTCTAGAACCTTTTGGATTGCTTTAGAATAAAGCTGTCTGTTCTTTATTTTAAGCTCCAGTATTTATGTCTTTCCATAATGTCTGTGTGGTTTCCATTTGCTGCAGAAAACTGGTTTCCATGACATTAGCAAAACAAACTTTGGAGACTTTTTTATTGACTGCTGTCACTAGAGACTACATTTTCACCTGATTTTTTTTTTTTTTTTACACGTTATAGTGCCGGTGATCTGGTTTTACTGTCAATTTGTGTTTAAAGAGCTTATGCCTTCAAGTATGAAAGTATTTTTGTTAGATGTTTTGTTGATGATTGGAAAACTAAGAGTTGCAATTGTTGCAAATAAAGGTTGTAGTAGTAGATGATTCACACGCAGCATATTAATATATATCAGTATTAAGCCCTTATGATTGCTAAAAGAATAGGCTGTGGTTATTTTACGGATCATTTTCTATGTTAATCTTTGCTGAATGAGATGCATTTACTTGTACTGTCGTGTAATTAAAGTAATTAATTATTCTAATTTAATCTATATTAATCCAACCTTATAACTGATGTGAAAAAAATCATTTTGAGGTACTTTGATTTGAATTTGTGGTGTTGTGGCACAGTAAAAGATCAAAATGCAACAAAAAAGTGGATTCACAAGGTTTCAGACTTCCAACCTTTACTTTCACACCACCAAAAATGAATCACTAACAATTAAAATAAAAAAGTATCATCAGTCCAGATTGGAACAGTTGAACATCAAAAAACAGTAGGAACACTTTTCTGAGCAATCCAAAAAATACTGACCACAAAGACATGTTGACATACTTTATTTCACAGTTCACTACAACAGCAAGAAAGCAAAAAATGACGTAAGTAATTTTATAGTTTCCTTTAACATATTTGGCTAATTTAATCATTTTGAAGACTGGCATGCAGCAGAAGAGAAAGAGAGATACGAAAATAGAAAGAGGTGTAGACACAATGAAGAAATGAACAATTTATACTTTGTTTCTTTAAAGTAAACTTTTTCTTCATCATCTGGACGAAAACGAGCAATAAGCCTCTGAAATGATGCTTTCTATTAGCTTCTCATGGCTATCAGCACATATACTATTTTCTTCAGCTGCTGCAGAGCGAGGATGGTGCAGGGTTTGGTGCAGCTGTTACCATGCCAACGAGTCGAATCATATTAAATAGTCTGCTTTTTGTGAAAAAACTGTTTAAACGCAAAGTGGGATCATGCCCTTCAAGGTGTTTACTGTCATAAATTATTGGACTTCATGGAAGTAAGTGTCCAACCCAATCAGGCCTCTGCGCCGTCATTTAATTTTTGATAAAGGACATCTCATCAGGCGTTATCCCTTATATAATAGATAATAATTATGCATTAAAATGAGATTACAGTGATAAAACAAATAATAATGCGCACATTTGTCTATCAATTAATTGCGATTAATGCAATCATTTGAGACCCCTAGTATTTACCAATATGAGCTGATATAAGGAACAGTAGATAGTTTTAGTTATACTAACCTCATTGGGATTTTGCAGAAACAAACACTGCAAGTGTGAAACCAGCACTACTCCAACTTCTACAAGAATATGTGTGCTGGCTTTTATAAACATGGACTGTTAACAGAGCTGTTAACAGGAGCTCAAATGGCACCAAAACAAAAAGAGCAGTGCACTCAATTATAAACATGTAAATGCAAGTAGACTCCAAAAATAAAAGTGGGCCATTGATTTTGTTTGGTAGTTTTATAGCAGAAGTAGTTTTTGGCCTGGGGACATGTTTACATATCATAAAGAAAACATTGAACCTTAGAGGAAATATATATTACTCATCTGGCAGCTCAATTATCAAGTAAATGTTTGACATTTTAGCCACCTAACAAAAATGACATTTCTGAAAAAAAAAAAATCCCCAACAAGAACCAAGAATTCTTGTCCATTGGCTGTTCTGCCTGTCTGTCAACAACCGGGCAGCTCTTCAACCTGGCTGGAGAACAGTGAATGGTGCCGTTAAAGCCCCAGCTGCCCCTGCTCATTAGGTACCATTAAGCTGCCTTACTTCATCTGAAACTCCTGTAAACAAATTAGCCAGCCGCCATTTTGGACTGACATCAAATCCACTGCTTTGCTCTGTCCTCCAGTCTGAGCACACACACAGTCTCTTCATCTCTTTCCCCGCCCCCCTGCGCAACTCGCAACCTGGCTGCATTCTGCAGAATGCACCAAGTCGACACTGCACGTTACCAAAGTACACTTTATTCTGCAGAATGTCTAATTTTAGCCTCGTAAGTCCTCGAGGATACGACCATTTATTGGAAAGTAGGGCAAAGGTCAGGAAGGCTTTCTTTTGCCCTGCTGTACTTCTTTGCGTGATTATTTTCACATGATATAAATGCATGTGAGGTCTGAGAGTCCACGCAGGAATCACAACCATCTGTGAGGCAAATGAAGCGGACGGCCAGTGGAGGGGTTCTGAGATAGCCCCCAGAATTTCCTCCCAAACAGCACCCAACATGGAGGAACAAATATGGCCTTTGTTGGTCACACCGTGGATCGCACACACAGTTAATATAGACTTTTCCCACTGACTCTGCCAAGAGTCTGAAGTCATTTAATGAGGTGGCGGCTGAGTTTAGAAGGAGCCTGTGTGCTCGCTGCTTACACTGACAGAATGGAAAATGTCTGTGTTATGCAGAGAACAGCAAGTGACAAGAGGAGTGTGTTCATAACTCTCCTCTCTGCACTCAAACACACAAAAAACATGCACACATATATTTATATGAACATTTGACAACACTTCACAGAAGGAGGCGCAGATTACATTAATTTACACGTTGTTAGTTATGGCTCGTTTCTTCAGGTTTCTTCATGACATCCCAAACGTCTGTAATCGCCTTCAGTGCAAACTAAAAGTGTGTTTTAGCGATAAAGTGTCTCTGGGAATCCATGCATGAATGAGTAAAGCACATCAGTTTTCAGCATTTCATAGATTCTTTGCTTTATTTTCATGTGTTTACTGGATCTGAGTGTCGCCACTCATCTTCTTTTTCATGGCTGTCAAGTTCTCCTCTTTTTTGTGAGCATTATTTGTGTATACATTTGGTCACAGCTCTTTCTGAGTCTGTCCATTGGAGCAGATTTCAGCCTGTGTTTGTGCTCTATTGTGCTGCTGCCACTTGTTTTCCCAAAACCTGAGTGTCATTTGCTTCAGATTCCATCCCTGTCAGTCCTTCCTCTGCTAGCGTACATCTCATTGAGTGTGCATCAGTCGGCACGTTCATTCTTTTCCTCTTCTAAAAGCACATTTCTTCTTTCATCGCAGCCATAAGCCTCCTTTTTAAATCCACAGACAATGTGGTTTTGTCCATCCTCTTCTATCCTTTTCAGTGGGGAGTGCAGGGATTCTCCCTCTCCCTGTCTGTCTGGGGGCATTCGGGGGACCACTGAGCATGGTGCTTCTCTTCAAACTCTATTGTTTGCCTCTAATGAACCATGATGAAAGACAACAGAATGAAATGTAATAATTCATGCAGGCCTCAGTGTAGAGCACGTGGCTGCTGGTTGGCCTGGGCCATGATACCCCCCTGCTCAGCCAACAGAACAATAGTCCAGCCGTGCCAGGACCACTCGCCCTGCCCTGGTCCACTGATTTGGTTGTGTTCACTTCCATTCAGAGTCACTTAACGTTTGAAGGTTGTCTGTGATCAGAGGCGTGCCAGAACATCTCTTTGAAAAAGGAGTCCAAGTGTCTCCTCACTGTCTTCCTGGAATTTTTTCATTTTTTTCAAGTTCACTTCTGTTTTTGTAAGTCGGACTGTCCCGTCATGCTTCCTCTCTTCATCGACTTTATCAGACTACTGTCTTCAGTCAGTCATTTCTGAATTTATCCAGACAGTTTCACAACTTTGAACTCAAAGCATATCTGCAGCCAGACCCAATTTATATGTTTATGTGTCACTACTGAGGTAGAAACAGAATACAGTCAAATTTAATGGAGATTTTTTGTTTTATTTATTAACATTTGCAGATGAAGATAAAATTCCCATGAAGCAATGCAAATTTTGCAATTAAAAAAAAAAAAATATATATATATATATATATATATATATATTTATATTCTGGGAATAACTTTGAAAACATTGTCCATTTAGAAAATCCAACATGTATTTTTATTTTATTTAGGAAAAGGGTAACATGGACCAAGAATGGACTGCAACTTTGTAATATGTTGACTCATAAACTTAGTATCGAGTCTGGTTTGCAAATGGGATTATGAAGGGGAAAATATTTTCCTCACTCAACGTAGTTAAAAGCTTGTTTTTTACCCGTTTGTTTTATCTTTAGCTTCCAAACAGCTCTTTTCCCAGTCATGGATCCCATGGATTTAGGTTCTGCACTGCAAAAAAAAAACGTTTTTAAAGAAACATTTTCTTATTCTCTGTTTTGCAAGAAAAATTGTTTTATTAATAAAGTTTCACAAGAGTAAAAAATAAAAATAACTAATTTAGGAAAACTTCTCTTAGTGAAAATAGTGAATTATTTCTTTTTTAAGTTAAAAATTCATAGTAGGACATTTTAGCCCCTTCACATTGGAAGATTTTTTTGCTTCTTTAAATTTCTGTCTTTTTTTTTAATTTGAGGAACTTTTGACTTATTTCTAGACGGAACTGTTTATGCGGTAAATGTTTTTTTTCACCCACTCTGCCTCTGAATGACTCGTCATCCCTGGTGCAGCTATAAAGTTGTGTAAAACATTTATCCACCCCTAATTTAGATCAATTAGGTAATAAATTCCAGCCATTGTTTAAAGACCCACTCCAACCATCTTCTGATCTGTTTTCAAAGCGTCTCCAGCGGTTCTTTCATTATAATTTTTGCCGTTTTTAGCCAAAATAATAATAATTATAAAAGAATGTGTTGTTTTCTAGGGTCAGTATTTCATCAGAAATTCACCTCGAAGTTGTGGGCGAGACTGATGGCCCCTTCCCCTCCCCGTTGCTGAGAGCCGGAGCATGGAGCTTGTGCCCCGCCCAGAGTATTTTCTGCATCACAGATGCGTTCTTTTTAAAGGGTATTTCAAATTTTTAAAAATAAATGAAATTGCAGGCTTAATTTTCTTTAAATATGTCCTTCTTCATCATAAAAATGCCACAAGAACATGTTCAAAACATCAAGACACAGTTTTCATTGCAGTGGGTTTAAGGAGTTAGAATGCAGTGAATGAAAACGTGGTCAAAATGAATGGGTGTTGTATGCATTCATTTAGATACTTCATAAAGTCAAAATTGTATCAAAAATAAGTTAACATGATTGGTTCCCTACTTAGTGTTGCAGCGGAGGGTACTGGCTTAAAGTTTACTGTGGCTGTCATCTTTTTTTCTTTGCCACTTCTTTTTTTCTGACCTCCTCCGGGAGCTTGACCGGGCAGTCTGTGGTCACAAGACTTTTCCTTCACTCCTGCCCCAGTGTGATTGCACAGTGACTCTCGACTGCTTGCATCATTCAAAATCAAATATTTGAAAATCCTAGACATCCTAAGAATTTACTCCATGTCAAATATTTGAAGCACTCAGTGACCTTCCAACTTTGACCAGCGTTGGCAATATTTCACAACGGAAGACTCAAGAATGAAACCGTTTCAGTTTCAGACACTTTGGTATTTTGGATTACAGAAGAAGAGCATTTTTCTCATAAATCACATTGGAAATACTTTGAACTTTTCATGTAATTTTTTTGGAAATGTTTTGTGTGTGCATTTTAGTGTATTTTGGCACATTCTCTTTCAAACATGATTTCTTCAAAATAAGAATTTTAAAGAAGTCTTGTATTGTTAATATGTTGGAGTTCTGCCAAAATGTATGTGGTTAAAACATCCCACATTTCCAAGAATAACTTTGCTTTTGAGTTTGTTGTTTTTTTTTACTAGCGATGATTGACAAAAGCTTTTGTAAAAGGTCTTGTAAGACAGAGGCTCTGCAAGGAAAAGTACTGTCAAGACTATAACCATGTTTTTACTACTGAGTGTTAATTCATAGTTCGCTAGTTTGTTGCCCAGTGTATTTTATGCTGTAATAAAACTCATAACTCATCACTTTATTCACCTGCACAGAACCATTTTCAAGCTCAAGCAGCTGCATGATGCACTTAGAGAAGTGAGGTTGCAGGTCATCTTGTTGGTGTACTCATGACACAGGGGTGCATAGTTGGAAAAATTGTTTTGTTTTATGCGTTTTCCAGAAAAGATAAAGAAATGATTCTTCTCTGGGTCACAGCACATTAAAGGAAGCTCTGATTTTGGTAGATTTCTTTTTTTTTCCATGACAACACATAAAGTAACATATATCTCTGACATTTTACTTCATTGCTACACTGCAAAAAAAGGTCGCCTAGAAATGAGAAAAGAACACTTATTTGAAGAAGAAAATAATCAAAAGTAGCGAAATGATCTTTCCTTGCAGCAAGTAATTCGTATGCAGCCCAAAAATGAATATTTTTTCACACTTTGTGACTTTTTATTAACCTAACTGTGGTTCATTTTAATTAGAGACAAAAAAAGCTGCTGTAATAAGTGGACATTATTCATTTTAGAACAAAATGAGATTACAATCTTGGTACAAGTTGGCCTGTCTTAATAGATCCTCATAAAATCAAAAACTAGCAAAATAATGACAATAAATGCCAGTCTGATTTGGCAATATGTATTCAACTCTAAAGTAACGTCCCTTGAACCCAAAGTTACAGTGTAATTTTATTCTTTTTGAGTCTTAAGTCAAGCTTTGGAGGATGGAGCAAAACGTTTTGGACTCATTTTAACAATTATTTCCTTATTTCTCCATATAAAACAAAACATTTTTGAAATCTTTGCAAGTAGTTTGCAGCATACTTATTTTATGTCACAAAATAGAACCTTTTTTCTTCTGAAAAAACAATAAAAGTTTTATTGCAGATGGTATAGGCATAATTTCTATACAGAAAACTCTACATCCTGATACATACACTGACTTGTAATGGAAAATGTTCAAGTCCAGCGACGTAGTGGTAAGATAAAAGAGGTTTAGGTTTACAGACAGCTAAATCTTGCTATAAAAGTTGTCCTGGCTAGTTAAACAAACCTCGTGCAGAAACCTTTACAGGGATGGGCAGGAAACAAAGAAAATGAATGAGAGTCTAACTCTAAGCGTGCTTTAAGTGTGGCAGTTCACCAGTTTGGTGGTCTTCTTGTGAAGGTTGTTAATTAGTGCAGAATGTAGACTCCAGTTCCGCTGCCAGCACTAATGAAAAGAGGAAAAGGAAAGAGAGAGGCTAAACTGTGAGGCTGCCAAGAAGGAGCGATTTCTGATAGGTCCAGAGTGCTTCTAAATAGTGGAGCAAAGCATGGAGACTCCCAGATTTTCTGCCTCTTGACCCATGTGTTCACTGCAGGCCTTTTAGGTACAGTGAACAGCTGTTGACAAGAGCCGTAACAGAGCGGCCGCATCACCACTTCACAGCTATCAAACAGTGTTGCTTTTTAAATAGAAGTGAATTTAAATACAAGTCCAAATGTATGCAGCTCATGTGTGTGGAAGTTTCTCTGTGACCTGTCTAAAGGTGAGCAGTCTATTCATAGTAAAACTTGTTTTTTGTGATTTCCCCAACAAAAAATGTATTCACGTTTAAAAGGGAAGTGAACACTAGAAGATGGAGAAATTCACAACGTGATGATTCAAATTTTGTTAAACCACTTTGGCAACAAGAAAACGGCTGCTGTTAGTTTTATTGTGTAACTGGAGTATTGTGGGAGCAAACATTGGTAATATATTTTCTGTATTTGAAACCTACACTTTACACTGTAAATTTACAGTACTTTACTGGCAACAACTTGGCCTACCCTACTTTTTATTGGACTGTTTTCTTGTGATAGCGAGATGATCTTGTTATCACGAGAAACACGTTTTGTTTTTTTTTTTAATTAAAAAGACAGAGTCCCAAGTGACACACAGTCATTCCATCCTGCCCCTCTCATGCATCATTCTGTAATCATGTAGATGGTCTGATCCCCTCATGGTCACTGATGAAACTGACAGCAACCTCAGGATCACTGAACCGCAGCCGCCTGCGCAGCTGCAGATGTGTGCCAAGCTTCTCCTCAAATGACAAGGACTGATTTGAACTTTGTTAATGCCAACAACATCAGCACAATCTCTGCCTGAGTTGGGCCACCATTAAATGGATTAATTACTCTTCTTTTGTTCAACATTTTCTCTGACAGCGGCTTTGTTTTGCTGTGGATTGTAGAAAATGAGAAAAGCTTTGTAGTGGACTGAGTTGGCCTGGGTGGCAGTTTGTGCTCTGTTAATGTGCGGAGCGCAGTGAACGCTTCACGCAGAGATGCTTGTTCAGTCTGGATTCTGTCATTCAACCTGCTGTCAGGGGGTTTTAGGGAAAATGGGAGTGGGGCTGGTGCATGAGACAGAATTAAGGCATTTGAGGAGTGCAGCTCCACTAACAAATGAAAAATAGACCAAAAATGCCTTTTGAGGAGCGTTTCTGTAGTTGTTTTGTAAGCTGTAAGGTATTGATTACGGCCTACATCAACCACAAAATAAAGAGGCCTAAAACAGATTACATCTCGGCATCTCAGTGCATGAAAGGGAGAGAAGGATGCTCCAGTATATTCTTCATTATCACTAGAAAACTATAAAAAAGAAAATAGGGTTTTTGGCTTCCATAGTTTGGCCAATAAAATCCTGCGTTTTTCTTACAGCAATTTACTTCATAATACCTACAGTAAAGTTCTGTAAATTATTTTACACTGTTTTACAATATTCCATGGTTATGATACATCACTGAACACTGCAGTCAACTCTTACAGTAGATTTCATTGTATATTATTAACATGTTCTGTAATTCTAATTTCGTGGTAGCAGCTGCAGGAGGACACAGACAATGGGATTTGCTTGTGTCACACACTCCTCAGGACATACAGCTGTTTAGCAGGCAGGAGAATGTGATCCTTGGCAGATTTTTGGATTATTTACCAAAGCCATATGAAAGGACAAGGACTGAATACACAAGTTTCCAATGAAACAGCATAGCAATGTTATATCGGAACATAAACGACTAACTTATGGTGCAACAGACACTAACAATTTCAACTCTAACTCCCATATTGCCCATATTTCCAGGGAAAAAAACGGACAAAATAGTTAGTAGAGTCCAAACTGGCGTAAACTGGCTGTGAGACGAACGAAACGCTTCCAGAATGTTATTGAGCAGTTGATTTTTATAAAAGTCATCCACTTCTTTATTTTCCCATAATGCTCAGTTGTTTACAGTAAGTTCCTGTAATCACATGATTTTTCTTTTTTGCTTTTCCCAATGCGTTGGCACCATACAACATAAAAGCAACAGAATATTGTCTGATTTTCTCCCAGTTTGCACTGCGGTTCACAGTGCAGTACTGTACAACATAAAAACAACAGAATACTGTACGATTTTCATCCAGTTTGCACTGCGGTTCACAGTTTGATGCTTTGCAGAAGGAAAACAGCACAATACTGTTAATATTGTTGACATGTTTTCTGTAATTATACATCAGATGTTTTCAGTGTGGTGCATACAAAGAAAAACCATGCAGGAAAAATGTTTGAAAAGTTTTTGAGAAGTCACCCATTCTCCTAAAGTCCCACTCCGATCATCTTTTGAGATATGTTGGAATCATTTCCAGTTGTCTTTTAATTATGATTATGCCGTTTTTAGCCCAAATCCAAAAAAGGGAGCTTGTGACCCGCCCAGTGCATTTTCTGTCACAAATACAATCCTTTTCAAACTGCATATTTTTTGTCTGCTCTTGATTCACAACAGTCTGAAAAAGGAAATACTCAGAAATGCAATTTAAATTTTCTTCATACGTGTCCTCCATGGTGAGAAAAATGCCACAAGAACATGTTAAAAAAAACATCCTTTTTATCAGAATAGGTCTTTAAACCGCTTTGTTGAGCAAAATGTATGGATTAAATATGTAGTTTTAAAAAGTTGTGACTTTGTATCAGTGTTATAGAAATACTTACGTAAGTCTGGGAGGAAACATGCAAACATAAGGACTGTCTGTGACGTGCAAACTAAAGTGTGAGGGAAAAATTCCCATCTGCACAGTTTTTCACCAACAGCTGCTCTCTACATCCAAACAGTCCACACCAGCACATCTTTTCAGCGCGGTGCAGATCCTCAGAGCGGAGGGGATGGATGGAGAACACCAGCATGTCATCTCAGTTGCACCCTCTCAATCTGGCCACACTGTGGTGCTTTATGTGCAGCAGACTAAGGAGGTAAAGTGGAAAAGGGATTAATAGGGCTTTTATAGTACAGAAATGGACTTTTAAGGTATTTTGCTTATAAATAATTTGGTCAAAATACTTATTTATGTTCAAGTGATTTATATCCAGCCGTCCCATCAAACTAGGAATAAAGATAAACAAATAAATACAACTAAAAATAAAATCCTTACATTTTTATGTTAAATCAAAGTTCTCTTTGTTTCTGTGGTTTCTTTTCTGGTTATAAATTTCCATGAATGCATTTAAGTCTAAAGCCATTTTTAGTCCAAAACTCCAAAATGGCTCCATCTTTCCTCTCTTTCATCTCCATGTCTGTTTTTCCTGCTTACACCTGCTCTCAGCCAGCCACCTGTCTGCTGTCGAGTACAATATTAATGCCCACCATGCACTTGTTAATTATTGTCCATGAATGTAGTCATGTCAAGCCAAATATGCATAACAGAATTGTGAAGAAGCATTTTATTAGAGGTGATCACTCTCTTTCTCCCTGCTCTCCTTTCGCTCCGCTCTTTCTGTCAGTTTAAGTGCTGTGGTGAATGTATTTATGCATGTGTGTCGGCGTCCATACACCAAGCAGAGCCTGTTTCCCAGGAGATGCACAACTGCGTGTGCTCAGAGGGTGGCAGAGGGATACTCGGAGGGGGTGAATGAAGGGTGGCATGTCGAACTGGGGATGGAGTTGGGAGGGAGTGCGGTAATAAGAGATGTCGTGGGAGGAGAGCCGTGGAGGGGGCAGCAGCAAAGCGAGGCGAAGCAAGGCTAGGCGGGTGGCATGGCAGTGGGGCCTCCTTGTGTCCCGGTCCCTCTTGTCCCTCCTGGTCCCTTTTTGCGGACAGCATCTGCAGCCTGCTTTGCATGCAAAACACACCCTGCAGAGAGGGCGTCTACACATGGGGCTAAGGGGAGAAGAAGAAAAGCATTCCTGAGGCAGTGCAGGGAGAAGAGGGAGGTGGGCATCCTCAACAGCCTCACTCTTCCAGTGTCTCCTCCAGATGAATCCACGGGGGGATGCGGTAATGAGGGATGAGAGGATAAATTCACTGCAGATTATTTTTGCTTTGAATCAAACTGCAGCCCATTTTCAAACACAATCAACGCTTTTGTTTTCTTGCTTTGCATCTTATTTCCATTGGCAATTTATTCAAGTAGCAGTTCTTGAACCAGTCAACTTAGTAGGGCAAAGTCCCTTTGTTCATAGTGGAAAAAAACAACTGAAATTGTTATGTTATTATTGTTTTTAATTGTAGATGATGTGAGGTTATCTGTGGCGCCGAACAAAACCAGATGTCAAGTCATGAGTCATCTCATGTGCAACAAAAATGCCACGTGCACAGGCATAAATATCCACCACATCCTGAGTCCTTCTGATTCTACTTCACCAAATGAATCCAGTTCGCCTTTTTCTGGTCACATGACATTTGCTTTAAATCAGGCCACCCTCTGGCAGACTCAGAAAGTACCACAAAGACAGCCATAGACTGATGTGTCACTGCCATTGTAGACAGAGATGGACTGTCATTTTGTACCCGCGTTCGCCAGAGTCAGAGCGAGGTCAACAAATGCCTGAGCTTCATGTACTCCACAAGTGACTGAGAAGAAGCACAATTGACTCATTGTGGAGATTTGGGACCCTGAAGTGGCATTTTGATTGGGTTTCATTGGATGAACGATTGACTTCCTGTATTTCAGTCCTGAAAGGAAAATAAGAATCCCCTTTATGTGGTCTTTGTGCCATTTGATTTTGCCAAAGCATTTGTTTTAAGAAAGTCTGTAATTCCGCATGTTCAGAAAGACTGTCTGCAGATGCCTCCAGTGGGGTAAAACATTCCCTCAAATTTGAAAAGATGTAAAAAAAAAAAGAAGAACTTCTCAATAATTTTCATTCCCAGTCTTGACTTTAGAATTATTCTGTCCCGCAGCAGTCCTGGACTGCAAGGACCAGATTGTTTTCACAATTCTTTGTTCTTGCTGCCCTTTTGAACAACATACCCAATAGAACCTGCGACTTAGCGGCCATTTTGTGGCAAAGTGCAAAATTTGGTGATTTACACATTTTCGGGCAATATGGGAAAAGAAAACGTTTGTTTGCGCAGTATCTACAAAATTTCACACACGTGCCAGGCACCAGGTTAAAGACCCACTCCAATGAAAATAGTGTTTTTGGTGTGTTTAACATCTTGTAGCATTTTTCTCATAATGAAGGACATGCATAATAGAGTGTTTTGTAATTCAGGAGCAGATGAAAACTGGATGTTTGAAAAGCTTGGACTTAAAGCACAGATATTGCCATAGGCAGGAAAAAGTCTTGCTAGCTCCTCTCCAATTCTAATCTTCCACTTGCAGACATAGAGATCCATGTATGTTGTCATTTTCTTCATATGAGCTGCCATCTGGCTGAAAACTGTGCAGTTGGATACCTCCAATATTGTTCGCTGTTTTTTAGCTAGGGTAATGCTAGCTTGGGCTTGTGAGGCGCTTGGCACTAGCAGGAGAGAGTGTAAACAAAGGCATGCTGGGAAATTAGCTTGGCTAACTTCTGCGCACAACCCAAAATCGAATTTCTACGCAGTTCTAACTGCTGCAAGAAAGATTTCTTAAAAATGGCCCATTCTTTTTGATTTTTAGCTGAAAAAAATCCATAATTGTAATTACAAGACCACTGGAAACACTTTTACACTGGAAAAAAAATATGGTTTAAATAGGAATTCTAGTCTACAACCAAAGTTTTTTTACCTTTAACCTCAGGAAGAGATCTTGAATTTGTTTTTTAATTACCTTTGGTACCTTCTACAAACTTAAACTCCTAGGGAGTTTGATCTAGCACCTCCCAACTCCTTGTCCATCATTGGTAAGCTAATTGATAAAAATGATTGGAATAAGAAGTTGTAGATTTTTATCAGCTGTAGCATGGCGAGCTTGAAAAAATGGCATTTCCCTGGTGTATTAATACATGATGCGTTGGCTCAAGCAGAAATTTTACAAACAATATGATGTCTGATATGAACACAGCAGGAATGTTGGCGTTGTAAACAAAAACCTTCGATTTTGAAAAACTCTTTTTTTCTTTTATTTAATGAGGTAGCAGCTGCTCAGCCAGTGAGGAGGCGTTACGCCTCTCGGCCTTACAATGCTGCTCACAGTTAATTTGTACATTGCTACCTCCCAAAAGTTTAACTTGAAGTATACTTTAACAGAGCTTATCTGATTGATGAGTGGATTTTTCCGCTGCACTCCTCTCACTTTTGGTGTTTCTTGTTTTCTTTCCCACAGGGGAATGCTTCCTCTTTTGTTTGCTCCCCTTCTGCCCGTATTAATTGTGTAAGATTGCTGTCTTAATGAAAGTTCTGTTTGCAATAATAAAGTGAGGAAATGAGTGCTATTGCTTCACTCAGTGTTAACCTTATATATTTATATATGTATAATATTTATAGGGTGGCTCCAGGGTCAGGTTTCAAAGTGCTGGACATCAAAAACGGATGTTTTCAGATCATTATGTCAGTCGGGCCAGAGCTAAGCCAGACCTCCTCTCTAAATAAATCCTTTCATCCCTTTTTTGGTGGAGTAGAAATTGCTTACACATTTTTATTTAAGATCTAATGAAATCATTTGCATTTTAAGATTTTTTATCAGTTTTTTGCTGTATTTTATGACAAGAAAAGCTGTTTTTTTTCCTGTGATGTCACATATTTCCGACAATTTATTGCTTGTTGAACACATTAAGGAGCTCCAGCAAAGGGAAATTGTAATGTTCAGTGTTGACATTTTTGTTCTTCACAAACCATGTCCACATATGGTGAGACAAAAGCTGCATGTTCAGTTGAAGCTCCTTTTGAGGAAAAACATCGTTTCTTTCCATAAATACGCTTCTATTCCAACATTTTGCAGATGCAAAAGTTGTCATTGATGTGCATAACAAGACATTCCGACTAACATCAGCCGTTCATGACAGAGTTTCGTCGTCGTTCAGGATTCTTGTGTTCCAGTTTAATGTCTAACAGAGTTTGATGAGCATGTCTGAAGTTGCTTTGGAGACATTTACTAAAATGATTTTTTATGCTACTCGTGTAAATTTTCACATTAATTTTCTTTGCACATTTTGAAAGGGATGCTGAGAGCCTTGCAGACATGCATCCATGCTTCATTTTTTTTCTCTCTAAAATGCTGCTGCTCTGCACTGAGGCATCAAGAATAGCAGTTGACTGAATATCTGTCTTGCTAGTTTAGTTCTGTTTTCTGGGCCAGGGACATGGACTCTGACTCATCTTCAATGAAGCAGTTTAGTCCAAATATAAAATTCTGGGTTTTTTTACGTTTTTTTTTCCATCACCTTATACTGTATATCAATTTCTGATTATATGTTTCTTTGCTTTTATTTTATTTTGCTCTTTTCAGTGTCTGTTTTGCAGTCATTTGGTTTTACATATTTATTCTGAAGAAAACCGAATAGACATACAGTTTTAATTACACGTCATTGAAAACAGATTAGATCTCAGTTGGATGCTTGCGATTCTCCAAGTATTATTTTTATGTTGTTTGAGCAAAGCTGCTTTTGGTTTCATTTCTTTATCCTCCTCAAATGAACAATTTCCTCCAGTCTTTGCTTTAAAATGGGATCTCTTCTCTTTTGGAATTTGTACTTGGATGTTTCAGGTTTTTTTGGCCTCAGAGCTCCAGATCTACTCCAATCATCTTTTGAGATATTCTGAAAGCCCATCCAGTGGTCTTTTAATGGTGATTATGCCATTTTTCTAGAACATAGTTCCTGCAGAGCAACATAGTTCGTTATGTCCACACCGAACACAATTTGCGCAGCAGAGGCGTCCAATTCCAATGTTCAGAAGCGATCTGAGGTCCTGTGGTGCAATTTGAGCATTGAGTGCAGCGCATCGGTCTGGCAGCAGCACAATTTGGGCAGTGCGACATGTCCAGAGTTCAAAACTATGAACTTTGGCGAGGCTAATGCATCGCGTCAACCAATCGGGAACTCAGCTTTGGGCATGTGACGTGTTCAGTGACTGAATCAGCCGGCAGACTACAAATCCAATATGGAGGATTGATCCGACCGTTCTTGTCCTGAACTTTCATCCATCCATATGTGAGCTCGCTATTTCCCTTTCAAGGCCACAGGGTTGCCTGTAGTTCATCCTTTTCACTGTTGGGTGAAGGCAGGGTATGTGCTTGACAGGTCGCCAGAGTATCAGCACAGAGAGAATCATAAATAGTTCCATAATCGAAGCTGAATGCTTTCTTCTGACTGTGTGTTGGTGTCAGTTTTAAAGTTGTTTTGGGAAATTTCAAGTTCATCCAGTGGCTGTAGATTTTCTACATTACTAAGCTGCATTCTTTGTTTCCTATCAGCTGCTGTGTCTTTGTCTGCATTTCACCATTAACACAAACATCTTTGGTGTTTTGGTTAGAAGCAAAATAAAGCTTTTATTGAAAAATTCAAACTGTAGTGTATCTGTAACATGCTTGTGTTCACAAAAATAGTTTCAATTTTTTTTCGTTGTAAGCTCCACATCTTTGACACCAAAGAGGCAAAAAGCCACAAGAGTCCTCTCCCTGTAATTTTCATGGAGCAAAGGGGACGAAAAGATGCAGCTTTGTAACCATACAGTATGTGTGCATGCAAAACATGCACGTTCAAGAGAGTTGCATTTAAAACCTTTTTGTTTTTATTTTTAAATACATCATTCCCTAAATGATGGGTCATGATGCAACAGGTCTTTCTAATAAACAATTTAGTCTGAAATAAACTTGAAGAGGTGATTCCTCAGCCTCATCTTCCTTATGGTCCCCACCCATCCCCCTTTCTTCGGTTGTGGTCAGGGGGACCTGGCTGGCAATTCCCCATGTCATCCCCTATACTCTGAAAAGATGGAAACATTCTCTAAATCCAAGCTCCACACACAAACCATAGCACGTACAGACACCCCCCCCCCCCCCCCCCCCCCCCCCCCCCCCCCCCCCCCCCCACACACACACACACACACACACACCCACACACACACACACACACACACACACACACACACACACACACACACCCCGGTTAGAAATCTCTGTCATGTCCCGGCTAGCTAGCGGCTGCAGAGCGGGGAACAAGAGGCCCCACAACTAAGCCAGCTGTTCCAGACTCCCTCGCTGCCCTGGGCCCCACATTCCCTCATTCAATCGAGCTTTGTAGTTCTGACATCTTGGAACAGTTGAGCTGCTCAGCTTCTAATGCTGCTGTAATGCTGAGAGAGGGAGAGACAAAGACGGAGGGGAGGGAAAAAAAGAAAGAGACAGGCTTTATGTGTGCTTGCTTGTTACGCTCAATCTCTCCGCTCCTCCCTTCTTTATCCTGACGTTCGCTCATCTTCAATCCTTTTACTGTCTTTCCCTGATGCCCCAAACTTTGCTCCAACCCAGTTGAGATCTCAATACACTCAAGCCTGCAATGAAGAATAAGGACAATTTTACATTTACTTTATTTTAAACAATCAACTTACAGCTTGTCCCTGTTTCGTGTTATTGTGACATGGCTGGATCCTGATTCTGTTCCAGAAAGTCTGATCCTGATGCTAAGTTCACATCGGCCTCTTCAACGCACATTCAAGAGACCGCTTCCAGTGAGAAGTCTATGTAAGCACACGTGTGTGGGTGTTTCAGGGTTCCGTGTTCAAAACTCTTACGTTTATGTGTCGCTGTGCACGTTTTTAAGACCATTTTTGGGCTCCACATACAGAACGCACAGCCACTGAAAGCATGTTAAAAGTTAAACCAGTTGAACTTTTACCAATCAGGAACTTGGCTTTGGTAGAGACGTACAGGAAGCGTCCTTTTTAATTCACTGAAATGAGAAATAGATAATTGCGGTTTGTGCCCCCAAGAAAACACAAATATCCTCAAGTCTAAAATTCTCTGAAAGAATCCACGTTCAGCACGTTCTTCAATGCGCGTCACATGCCTCGTGTGTACACACCAACAGTTGGAAGATGCTTGGTCAAAGCGCTCCATTTCTCACAATATCACAAGTGTATTCTGAAAAAGGTCAGAAAATTACAGCCGGGCACAAACAACAATTATTGATTTCTCCTTCCTCATCAATTTTCAAATATTTGTCACTTCTGTGAATTTAAAGGGACAACACCCGGTATATCACTACCAATTCTAAGTCCCTGATTGATCAAAGTTCAACTGATTTAACTTTTCAACAAGACGTTCCCTTTCAACTGACATGTCTTTTCTACGTAGAGCCCAAAAACAGACTTAAAAACCTTTGTAGCAACGCATGAACCTGAGAGTTTTGAACACGGAAGCCTTTACATGTGTTTACTTTGACTTTTCATTGGAAGTGGTCGCTTGAACGTGAGTTGCCGAGGCCGGTGTGAACGTAGCGTCACCGTAAATGGCCGTATTTGTACCATGTAGCCTTTTTGGGCGTTTGTTGGAGTCCTGCTTAGATTGTACTTCTTTGGTCAGAGCTGCTGAGCTGTGTTGGTGTCTTTGCCAGTAGTGTAATCCTATCAAATACTTTGACTAATAAAACTGTTAGCTGCTGGGCTGTAATTGTTATTCTAAGTCTTCCTACACTGCAGTTCACTTGCCGATGTCAAAATGTGTGCGTTTAATATTAATCAAATAGATGTTTACACAAATCTGTTAGTCTCTGATTAGCAAAGGAGGAGCTTTCCTTGGTGGTTCCATGCTGCTGCTCCTTCTTAGATCATGCAGCCTAGTTGTTTTTTTTGCCTTTGAAAGCTCTGATACTTTCTAAACTTTACTGGGCCTGAATAATTAAATAAGGAAACAGAAAAGTCTAGAGCATCGCTAAAATTATTTTGGAAAGGCATCACTCTAACTTTGTCGCGTTATCTACAACTTCAGTTATGGCTAATAGATATAGTTCCCATGGCGCCAGGTTTGTAACTCACTGAACTTTGGAGCTTTTGCCAGCCTTGTATTTCACATGGCACTAAGAAAGGCTACTTTTATGGGGTAATCAAGCTGTTTCATCTGAAGTTATACTACGATGATTTCAAGACTGAACAGAATTCTTCATTCCACTCACTTGTTTAAGGGGAGGTCCTGTTTGCCTGGACCACTTATTCCGTAATCAGTTCAAGTCACTTTTGCGACACAAAAAACATTTCATGGGAAAATGGGTTTCATTTTACCAAGAGACAACAGCCTAAACAATTTTGTGCATGAATGCAACCATGCATTTTATTTCTCTGCCTGTAGTTGTGATCCGCGCGTGATTGCACGTGATAATGTTTTTTAAGGAGGTGCGTCTAATGCAGGGTTTTTTCCAAAGTGAGATAGTTGTCCCTGTCTCTGAGCTGCAGGGATTGTCTAAGCAGAGAATTGTTTCACAGCTTTGAGTTATGCAACAAACACAATGACACAATAAACAGAAGCAGAAAATGGAAGAGTACAACATTTCTGTTCTTTAGTCTTGCTGTAGACAGTTTTTTCATTTTATTTTAAAATACTGAGCACCTTTACCTCCTCACTGTCATTACTTTTTCCTTGACATTTACAGTGTTTATCACTTAAAGTGATACAAACAAAAACAAATTTGGCAGTAGCATCTGAAGTACACATATAGTGTGTATATCATTCATGTTTCCTCTCAAAGACTAACTGAATTAAATATTTTTACTTTTTTTCTTTATTAAAATTTTCAGAAGCAGTTTCTGAAAATTACGCATGCACACTTATACATTACACATGCACTTGTGCTCCCAAGTATAGACAAAAATCGAAATTTCTATAAATAAACTACGCTGCTACGTTGGGGGAAACCCTCTGGTCAATTACATGCAGACCTCCTAAATTCCTGCAAGTACAAGTTCTGCTCTAACGGAGCCCTTCTGCTCAAATATGCATGTTGATCTCATTTTTTCATTCCTCAGTTCTGCTTTTGCATTTCATATTCAATGAATATCCTATTGTCTGACACCCATAAGCATGTAAAAAAGGCTGCCTTTCTACAACACACGATTCTACACCCCCCTTCCCCCTAGCAAAAGGACAAAAGAGCATTCTGACTGTGGTTGTAGTTCTCACATGTGGCCTTTAGATGGAGCTGCTGCATTCATTTTCTCCTGCTTTTTCCCAGCCTGTTGTGGCTCTCACGTGCGTCAGAGAGCATGAGAAAGAAAGGCTTCACTGGTAAATGAATGAAGAGACCCCAAGGCTTGGGGCATATGACGCAGTGAGATTTTAAAGACTCATTTTCTTTGGATTACATGATGAAGAAATAAAAAAAAAAAAAAGCTGACAGCTTGTAGGGAATATTGAGTTTGCAGGAACAATGGTGGATGCACAGAGCTGATACAGATACACATACTTACAGTGGCCCGGAAGTGCAAATCACATTAGGAAACATATTAGACAAAAACAAATTAGAAATCACAATGACAAAAAAGCAAATAAAGCATTACATTTTAGAAAACAAAGCAACATTCCGGAAACCAAAACACAATTAGAAAAAACCCAATTATAAATAATACAACAAAAATGAAACATTTTATAAAACTAAATTAATTCCCAGAATTCAAAATAAAATGTTAAAAAACAAAACATAATAAGAAACTGGAAAAGCTAGGTACTACGGGACGTCACTGATTGGATGATGACGTATGAGTTCTTTCAAATGGGTCAAGTCTAATGATTAGTACGAAGCAGATCCAGTATCGCCTCATGTGTAATCACTTTCTGTTGAAATGATAGCTGTCATCATACAGCAGCGATGTCCCATAGTTCCAACTTTTTTCCACTTTCAGTAAAAAAGAAAAACATTTCATATAGCAAAAATTATTTCCAGAAATCAAAACGTAAAAAAATCAAACGAAAGAAGAAGCGGGAAATTAGTTATGTATTCCGTAAACTTTCTATTTTTTTGTGTGTTTGGTTTCTAAAATTTTGCTCTGATTTCTGAAATTGTATGTCGTTTCTTATTTGCTTTGCTTTTTTATTGTCGTTGTGATCATTTGTTGGAGTGATTTGCACTTCAATGCATTTGTACTTATTGCATGATACATAAATTAGCAAATGGAAATTCAGTTATTTTTGTAAACATCTAATGTTAATAACCAAACCGCTTAGCCACATAAAAAGCCTCTCTATCAATGCTTTTATTGTTTTATTCTTTTGACTTTAGGTTCTTCACTATTGAGTACAAGTATGTAAGGTTTAGTGTTTTGTCCAAGAGCACTTGGACTTATGGAATTTAAAGCCCAGAGATCAGACTCTCCCCATCCTGAACCACACCCCCTAAAGCTCTCCGTGGTTGAGGAAAACACACAGGCTGTGGAAGACGTTAAACCTGTTGTCTCTCATCATGTTTAAGCTTGTGTAAAAGGTGCTTTGATAAAAGACTTCTACTAGTTACTAACTTGTGAAGGCTTTTTTTTTTAACGACGAACAAAATTAAGGATTTTTAGCAGGAATTTATCCTCACGCTGCTCTGCTGTCTTCCATATGAACTCCGCTTGTCACCTGGAGCAAATACAGGAAGATCTCATACCCAATATTGAAAAAAATACCTGATCAGGTAGAACATGATGCAGAGACAAAGAAGATTGCTTGATCCGATTGATGTGATGAAATTCATGTAGAAAGAAATCAGATTTTCTAGGAATTCTTTGAATTTCATTAATGATCAATCTGTCTGACCTTTGTCTATATCAGGCTAGTGGTATTAAATTGCACATAAACTCTTTATTTTACAATTTCTTTTAAGTGCCTGCTCAACCAAATGGTGATTTAGATATTTTAAAACATCGACTGTATTACTCACTTAAGCCAATAGGAATACATATTTTTGTTTTGGGGGATTGCTAAAGAGTTAAAAATTGTAAAAAGTTAGATTGATTTGGCTTATTTAAAATATCTACTGAATACTCAGCTATACAGTTAAAGCAGATTTAACTTAACATTGAACATTACTGCAACCAGCAAAAATTCAAAAATAAAAATATAAAAACATCACAAAAAGGGGAGAAAAGAGATTAAAAAGGGCATTTGCTTCACCTGAACTTGTTTCCTCCTGAGAAAGGATACAGATGTTGGTTTGAGTCATTTCTGGCCATCATGGCAGGTTGTCAGTCCACAGCAGGGCCTCATGCTGACACTCCTTTCTAGGGACCAATTTGGAATCATCAATCAATCGTATTCATATATCAATGGTTTGTGGAAAACGTTCAGTTCTGGGAATCTCTAAAATGCACAGCATGGATGATTTTCTGTCCATATGTACTAAAACATAAATGATCTTTCAATTAAAACAACATGTTTGTCCATTTTTTTTTTGTCTAGAAGGGACCTAAATTCAGCTATTGATAAAATACATTTTTACATAATATGTCAAATTGTTGTGTTTTTGTGATAAGAATTGAAGTGTGGAGACATTGTGATCTGTCAGCACAAAAAATGAATCGTCACGGTTTGTTTTTGCTGAACAATAATACAAGAAAAAAGCCTGAAATTTGCTAAAGCCATTCTCTTACGTTCTCAAATACAATTGTTGTCTTTTCCATCATCAGCAGGTAGAATACCAAAGAGATCCCAGAAACCACAACATGGACAATAAATCAGAAATATACTTCTGGCTGAAGCACTCAAAGCAGAAGACGAGGATGGTATATGGCTTTGCATAGTGTATTTAAAAGAACATAGCAGTGGTTTTCTAAAGTCACACATGATAGTATTAATGAAGGGACACCTGAAAGCATACTTTCTTTTTTAAAGGGAATTCACAAGCAAATCTCTTTTTCTTTCTTTCCTATTTCTTCTCATCTTTTAACGATAAAACTTTTAAAGCATAAAAATATAAAATGGAATTTGTTACAAAGGAAAAAAAGCCTTGATGGTGTCAGGTTAATACATTTGTGACATCGTCTCTGGATAAATGTTAGGACTAGCAAACCTTTTGATTTCTCAACTTAAAATAAAGGCTAAAAATAAAAAAGTCACATTTGTGTTCTCCAAACTTTTCCATTAAAGTTCATTTTTATAAGCATCATTTTTACTTTTTGTAACAGTGTTGGAACTGAAACTTGAAATGTTCCTTTTGTTTTTCCATCAAAGTCGATCCAAATGTTTTACTTTAGACTGTTTACATTTGCAACATTTACATTTTGTTTACATCTGTTTAAATCTGTTTTATGATTTAATACTCTTCACTTCACTCCATTATGCAAGACGACATGAAGCCATAAATGCATCACAGTGAAAGTTTGTTTTAGTGAAGTTAAAAGGTTGTGTTGATTAACCCTATGTTTCTTTGTTGTTTTTTTTTTAGTGTTTCTTTAGAATTTGATAAGAATCCCTTTCTTTCTCTCTTTTGTTGTTAGCTGTGTTAGTGGTGTTCCATTCAGATGATAAAGTCATGTGCTTTTAAAACATGTCAGACACTTAAAAACTAACCAACTGCTCTGTCTGTATTTGACTTTTTTGTAGCAGTTAGTTATTTTTATGATGATCAAATTGTTCAATAACAATGATTTGGTGAATGTCAATTTATTGTTACACGAAACTTTTGAATGTTGCTCAAAAAAAAAGGAAGTTCATGGTTCACATTCGGTGCATGCCACCACTTTTACTGTAATGTTGGATCTCCAAAAATAACCAAGTTTAACAGTTTGTCAACAGGAGAAATTCATGTTCAAGACAAAGAAAAATTGTATTCAAAAGAGACGTGTTAAACATAAAATGAAACGTTGCATTCATATTTTTTCTGCAAATTTGTGCACAAATTTGTCTTTATGAAAAGAACTTTTTCTTCATGAATTCCTTTCTTCTTGGCAGCTATCTTACCCCATAGGGTATTCACAGGGCTGGGGGTTCATGAAGGCCCACAGGTGTGCAACCATCAGATGCACAACGGTTGAAATCCTGTCCCTTGATAGAGTGTCACCACTTTGCCAGCCTGATCTGCATTGCTCTTTGATCGACCACACTGCCGGCTCTGCCTCTTGACTACATTCCAGCTCTGCTTATTCTGTCGGTAGCATAAGGTTAATTGTGAACGCTTGCTTAGAAAGTATGGCATGAAGGTGGGATTCATTTTTGAAGTATTTGTGTGTGTGGAAGGAATGACAAAAACGCCAATTTATCTGCAGTTTTTGATAAAACATTCAAATGTTTTCTCTTTTGTTTCCACGGTTGTTAATGGAGAGCAAAGTGTGGGTTTGTCCCTCATTAAACAAAATGCTGCACGGTCAGCTGTAAACCTGCTTCTCTAAAGTTCACATTTTCATTGTTTTCTTTTTGTTTCAACATTTTTACTCAGATTTTTAACATTTACATTCATGTTTCACAACACTAATGTGTATGTTGGTATTGTGAAACATGAGCATTTCTATATGGTGTAATGCAAAACCTTCCTCCACCTTTGTCTTAAAGTGAAGTCACTGCATGTAGACAACAGGCAACAAAGCAGCAGTTGTTGCAGGATGGAAATGCAGTGACGCAGAGAGACTAGATCGACGTCCTGTTCTTGGTATTTCGTTTTTTGAGGATTTCTAGGAATGTAAGGCAATTGGTACTTTGGTTTGGTTTCTATTTCCTGTTTAGGTTTTTTTTTTTTTCTTGGGGGGGCAAAAGGGCCGACATAATGTTGCACAGTTTGTTGCTTTCATTCCTTTTATGAAGGTCAACAGCTAAAAGTTTGGTTTGAACCGGTGGTGTGTGATGAGCCTTCTTATAAGGGTTGAAGGTCCTAAAGGTTTTGGTTTTGCTCTGAAAGGTTCAAGAACGTGTGCTTTACATCGTTAAGATATGTACTCAACCCATCTGAATTAAATTGCTTATATTTGAAAAAGGTTACTGTCCAATAATCTGAATATCAGTTCAGTGACAGAAAGTGAAAAAATAACAAGAGAAGAAGTTTATTTGGCAATTCTATGAAATTGTGATTTTATGAAAGATCCACTGCAATGAAAACTTGATGTACTTGGTGTTTTTAACATGTTCTAGTGTCATTTTCTGATGATGGGATGGAGCACATATATAAAGACACTTCAGCTCAAAATTGCATTTCTGAGTATTTCTTTATTCGAATCATTGTGAATCATGAGCAGATGAAAAAATGAAAAAATGGCGTTTGAAAAAGATCTTATTTCTGACGTGGAAAACACACCACAAGCTCCCTGCTCCGCTCCATTCGGATGCGTCCAGTTCTAGATGACAAGATCCATGAACGTCTTTGTTTTCCTCATCTGACCTGGTATCTCACTGAAAACTGTACGGCTGGATAGCTCCAGCTCACCATTTTTTGCTGCACTAGTAATGTTAGGTTGACGTTGTGAGGCGATGTAAGCTAGCGGGAGAGCGTGTGAACAAAGAGCTTGAAGTTACAGGTGATGGGAAGAGGGGGACAGATGCTCTGCCCCAATGATCCCGCCCACAGCTCAGAGGTGAATTTCTGGTGAACCATTCCCACTCTCCAGAAACATCATCATCATTTAAAGACCACTGGGAATGCTTTGACAGTAGATCAAAGGTTAATTGGAGTGGGAGTTTAAAGATTTCAGTTAGTTTGCATCCACAAGTCCACAAGCAGGCAGCCTGGACAGTTGATGCTATCAGTGAAGAGAACATTTCAGAAGAGACAGCTTCCTTTGGTACAGTATGCAGCTACATGTTAAAATGTCTCATGCAGAAAAGCTGAACTGAGAAAATTGGTTTGGAAATCCTGCGGGTTGGTTTCATGTTGGGATCTAAAATTAAGATGCATTTGTCAGCAGGCCAGTCTCCTGCTGGTTGAAGTGATGGGAAATTCTCAACTACCTTTTTCTTTCTTTCTCTCCTTCCTTCTGTCAAGAAGAATGTATCAGACCCCCAAAAACTGAAGAGGTAAAGGATTTGTTTCATTTGATTCATTCATTTGATGTTATTTGTTCATGTCTTTATGGGACATCAACGTTGCAGCAATGACTATTTGTTTTACATTGAGGATTTGAATGACACATCACTTGATAGCGCTTGTACGAACACCTCTGTTTGCCAGGTCAGAAAGTCCTCATTTATCTATTCATTTATGGGAAGATGCAGGATCCAGAAGTACATGCCAAATCCACAGGGGAAAATTGCAACTGGATTTAAACCTTTTCACATCATATTCTGAAGTTATAGCAATAACCACTGCTTCACCATACGTCTCTTTTGAAATGATTAAATAGAAAAAAAAATAAATAAATAAACTGTATGGAAATTTGTTATTGAGTGTTTTTGTTCACCTGTCAGTTCAGTTCCTCTTCTTTATGTTAAATGAATAAAATGTTGGGGTCTTTATCCAGTCTGCAGAGTTTTGGATTGGACTCTTCTGTGAGCGGCAGCACGTGTGCATGGATCTCTCCTCTCATTGGTTGCGTGTTTGTTTGTGGTTGCTGTATTAACAGCTAAAGCACTGTGGTCAGGGAGAGTTTTTTTCCCCAGATACTTTTATTGGTTTTCCTTTAATCAACGAGCAAAAGGTATCATAAATCACCAGGAATAGCGGCGTAAAGAACGGCCATCAAAAGTACTATTCCTTTACGCATGTTTCAAAGTAGCATGTAATTTAATGAGTTACAAAAGAGCGTCAAAACGCTCTTAAGTTTGAATGAAAAGACTAGGGCTAAAAGCATTACATAGTCAACAGCTGTAGGCTAGCGGTTAAGACATTTAAGTACTTTGGATTTTTCTTGTGCGGAAATTGTGAGTTTAACTCCTGGGCAAACACAGTTGATTCTTCGTGATTTTCTTTTCCTTTGACAAGATATATATGTGTTAACATTTAAAGTAATGTATTTGAAGTTTTAGCAAAAATAAAATAGAATTAATAAAATATTAAAGCTGTGCATCAGGATAGCAGCAGTGGGTTCCAACCCATGAACTTTCAATGAAAAAAATATAAGCCAAGTGTAACCAGTCCTCACCACTCAGGAACTCTGACAAGTTTGAGTTTATCAGTCAGCTACCCAATCACCCATTTATAAACACGGACCGAGGAGTTTGACAGTTTGTGTAACTCTTAGTCTGTGGATCTGAAAAAAATTCACGACCATGCATCAGGAATGCATTTCCTATATAATTATGCATTTGTTTATTTAAATGTGGTTCAACTGTTGAACTTTGTATGAAAGTTTTATAACGATGATCTGCGTCTTATTTTTGTGATGATCAGTTTTTCTTTTTAAAATCGGACCAAAATTAAGAGTTTATGGTCATTTTACTGTATCTGCTAAGCCACATTGTTTTGATCACATTCCAATATGGCGTCGCTCCTTACCTGTCTTGGACAATAGTAAAAGGCCTCCCTGCCATCTCTAGCAATATGTATCCCATTGGCAACAGCACTGGACAACAATTTCAGGACTCTGGTTTTTTGAGACAGCGCCTCCTTGATGCTGGGTGCCGTTTATGGATTTTTTTTTCTACGTTAAATGTTAAAAATGTTGAAAATTGTGTATGTTTCATGCACCAGTCAACTTTATTGGTTATGACTGATCATTTCTAACGTCCTTCTTACTGATGAATTATACATTTTTAACCATTTAAGAACCATGGTTTGTTAGTGGAAATATGATCCAGTACATGTAGAGGCTTTAAATTTTTGTCTGGAGAATCCAAACTGATTTCTCTTTAGTATGTATATAACTGCTGATAGAGAATTGAAGCTGAAATTTTGGAATCTGCAGACAGAGAACCGGGAATGACATAGTGCTACTTTGCTACTTTGGCACTTAAAGGGTTATTTTTATAAATTTGTCTTTACATTTTTTTCTACTGCTGTAGCACAAATTTAGCCAATTTTACAATAAAATAAAATGAAAAATAATGACATAAAACATGCGAGAAAACCAAATTAAAACCAACCCAAAACATTTGAAAAAAAGCAATCAGGATTCCATGAGGAGGGTAGAATAACTTACATATATGAGGAGTGACATTAAACTTAAACAAACAAAGCTGGTAACACTTGTAACTACATAACAATAAATAACAGCTGTAAATAGAAAAGGAAAAATATATTAGTACAATTTTTCAAATTACACATTATTTGAAAAAATACATATTTTCTGGTTCAAATCTATATCGATCCTCCTGTCAGAATCCTCTACCTAACTAAAAGAAACATTTTGCTCTTATAAAGGTTTTTGTAACATTTGCCATTTAAATATTTTCATCTTTAAATATTTTTGAAGATTATTTGAACCTTTAATCATTTTGTTGGTGGGAAATACTTTGTAGAACAATGGTCAGTGGTGATTGCTGCAGCATTCAATACACTGTTTGATCTCAGGAAGAGACTTCCCTTTTGAACTGTTTTATCCATCTAGAAAAAGATGCACAAGACAAATGAACAAAACAAATAGAGTAATCATTTCTGAATAATACAGTATAAATGCGTATTATTATCATTATTATAAAAAGTGTTGAACAATAGCAATGAATCAAAAAAAACAAAATAGTAAGACACATATCAATACATATTTGGCTTTGCTCAGTATACTTTTGGTTTTTCCGTTTTGTTATAAACCACAATTGTGTTATAATGAAGAAATTAATAAAAAAAAAAAAAAAAATTATTATACACAAAAAAAGAAAGATACATAAATGATGTCTGCTGTGAAATGTTAAATGGAATATAGTTAATAAAGTATTTTAAAGCTAACAAAAAGCTTTTAAGGTTTAAAAAAGAAATCTTAATGCTATAATAATAGACCGTAAAAGTGATCAAAATAGCTTTTAAAAGCTAGCTAACATGTTTATATTAACTTTTAAAAGCTTCATAAATAACTTAAAAAGTTATTTAAAAACCAAGCTATTATACCTCAAAACTGTGAGTTGTGTGCCTTAAGTGTCTATTAAAGGGATCCCACTGAAAGCCCAACAAGTTCCACCTACTGCTCAATGATAATATTAAAGAAGTCAGGTATTGTTTTTTTTTTAATTGTTTTATTTTTAAAAATTATGAAACTGAAAAAAAATTCCCAAGACACTACTGTGAAAAGTGCTAAAGCATTAAAGCTCTAATTTTTATGTTTAGTGCCACCTAGTGGTGATTTTAGGAGTGTTGGAACAGCTTTGTCACTTAAAACCTAAAGGTGCATCCATTCTTAAGCTTTGATGGCAACAACTTTAAAATCCTTAAAATACTGGCTGCTTTCAGCAATCAGATGCAATTTATTTAAAGGAAATGCAAACCAAATTCAAATACTTTGAAAAAGTATTACACTGCAAAAAGAGGTAGCTTAAAAAGCTTATGATGAGCATTACTTGAAAGTAAGGATAAGTAAGGAAGGGACATGATCTGTCCAAGCAGCAAGTCATTTTATTCGACAAGAAAACTTATAATAAAATACCGAAATCTAATAACAGAGTGTTATGCAGTCAATCCAAAAAAGGAAAAACAAGCTAAAAAAAGATCACTGAATATGATGCATCCCTATAAAAAGTGTAATTACAGCGACGAAAAACTAATGAAAAAAAGTTGAAACTTTTCAGTTTAGAAAAAAATTTGAACAAAATGAAAATACAATCTTAATAAAGTTGACCAATCTCAAAAAATCTTGATTCAAATCTCAAACTAGTACTTATTATGACAACATAAATCTAAATGTTGTTTCCAAAATAATGAAAATGAATGCCAGTCTAACTTAGCAACATTTACTGAGCTTTAAAAGACAATCCAATATTTCTTAAATCAAGCAATTGGGAGTTTTTTTCCCAGTCTTTATTTTTGTTGTTTTTTTTTTATCAAGGGTACAGAGCAAAAGCATGTTGACTCATTTTAATATTACATTCCTTATTTTTAGATTCTAGCTCTTAATGAGACACAATTCTCGACTGTTCTGAGTTTGAGAAAAGCTTGGAGATTGTACAGCAGGCATGTCCAAAGTCCGACTCTTTGAACACGTCTTTAGAAAGTCCATCAATCACCTTATTTTTGAACCACCTTACCTCTTATTTGTTACTGGGAAAATTACATAAAACCTATTGCAGATTAAAAGATAAATATTTTTGACACAAGGCACATCTGGTGTGTGAGGATGTGCCTTTAGCCAGTTATTTGTTACTTTTGTTGCCATGGTGATATTGGACGGAAGAATGATGCTTTGTTTTGACCTGTTTGTGCTGTTGCCATTGTGGTTACCTGCATAACCTATTTGCTCTGTAGCTGACAGTAAGTAAAGACAACAATATTGAAGACTTTGGTGTTTTCTAACATAATCAATCTTAGCCAAAGACATTCAGTGACCAAATTTAGCTAATAAATGTGAACATATGGCTTTCTATCTACATAACCTATTTATCTCCCTTTTTTCCCCTAAAAATCTCCTCTTTTTTAAGAGTTGGTGGGAAGACAAATGGAAGAAAATTGGTCCAAAGTGGTGTGTGGTCAGCCCTTGACAGTTGCCATGTTACTTATGTATCAGTCTGCTGCTCTTACGGAGGGGGCTGATGCAGAAAGAGGGTCTTAAGAGATTTCCATCAGCCGTCGACTCAGATTTTCAAGCCATCTGGCACGCAGTGGCCGGAGCTGTGCTGCTTACCTTGTGACTTTCCGTAGGCCTTGGTCTGCAGCATTTGACATGTGTTTTCAAGGTCACGACCCACAACTCATTTCCTTCTAGGCACCCATTCTGACAGCAGGGTTACGTTTATATGATACCCCTGGATAAGTGCTACTTGAAAGTGCCAAGTTTCTGGAATCCGCCCTCTTAGCTTTGATACTCTGGTTTCTGTTATGACCCCACTCTGTCCATATTGGCCCTCAGTCCATCTGGACTTACCACACACACACACATGCACACATACAAATCTCCTCAAATTATTATCCAGCCTTTCACTCTGATGGGATGCTTCCCAGATTCTTGCTTTAGCCAACATAATTTAATCCAACGTATGACTGATGTTCGCAGACTTTTATGTTTTATGCTTTTGATGTATTTTATTGTTTAATCCAGCATTTCTGTCAACCTGTTTGGAAATTTGATTAGTGTTTTAAACAATGTTGACAACATTTTTCAATCAAAGTGGTGTAAAGTAAACATTTTGTTATGAGTACCTGCTTCAACGTTTGTTTTTGTCACCAACTTTGCTAAATATGAAAGTACAATTGTGAAAAATTGGGAGTTTTTTTGGTTCTGTGTGGTCGTTCACAAAGTAACTCTCCCCTGAGAGCTGCCCTGGAATTTGTTGAATCTTTGAACCCTGTGCACAGCCGGGTGGTTTCACAGGCCTGAGGAATCTTTCGGTGGTTCTTGGTGCCTGGAGGAGGGCATCAGGTGTCTGGCTGGAGCGGCAGCTCCCATTTCTCTGGCTGCTCTCAAGTTTTTGAGGAATGGAAAAGAAAGGAGGTGATTTATTAATCAGGATGAGGATTTTATTCCAATATAGATTTGAAAAGTTACATGAGTGAAATTATATTAGGTTATATTAGTTCTACACCGCTGTCAGGTTAGCGGAGTTCGTTTCAGGTACGCCTGGATGATGCTGTCCTTGGCTGACTTGACTCACTAACAGAAGTCAGCTGGTCTGCAGAGCAGAGAGCAAGGATAAGGCTGTCTGCAGCATCCCCCTCACAGGTGCATCTCATCCTCGCTGAAGGCTAGAGTAGGAAGAATAGCTTTAAAAGAGTATCACAACTTTTTTTCCTCTTAAACCCACCGTATGAAGCAGCTTACACTCAAGCTGAACTTTTTGATCAAAAAATACATCGTAGTTCCTGTTTATTCTCTTTGTTCTTTAGACAAAAACGCATTTACCCAGCGAAAAGTGAGACACACCTTGTTTTAGATTAATCTTTTCTCTTTTTATACACCTTTCTCTTGTTTTTTGTGGTATTTCTAGCATAGGCAATGAGTTATAATGGAAAAGCCCTGTTCGGTTTTGATTTGAGTAAAAAGAAGCTTTGGTTTGTCATCATAGTTTGACTGTGGCTTAGCAACATTTCTTAGAATTGTAAGTTTAGACATCAAACGCAACTGAAATGCATCTTCCTTCAGCTTATACTTTGTCTTTTATATCTTTGCAAGAGATTCTAGGCCAGGTCTCTGCAACCTGCAGCTCCTCGTGTGGCTCTTTTACCCCTCCATTGTGGCTCTCTGGTTAAAGAAAAATAACAAGTTTTTCATTTAAAAACTAAAGTCGCCTCAATCCAGCAGTAGCCGCGACATGCTTCGGCAACTCCGCGAAGGAGAAAAATGGATGAATGGATTCATTTTTATCTGAGATGCACCACAAAGTGTGTGTTGGATTTGAAACCACTGCTGACATTACACATGTCTACAACAACATTTGCTTCATTGAGATGACCCTACAGTGTGTTTTTTTTTTTATTTTGAAAGGAAGTCACGTGAACCTCTTTCAAAACGTATAAACTATTTCAATTTTTGGAACAAAAAATAAAAGAAGAGGCTATTTTCTCATTTTGTTCATGTTTTATTCATTCCAAGCAAACATTTTATTTATATTTATCATAACAGTAACAACAGCGTAAATACAAATCAGTGTTTTATTTTTTTAAGGGTGAGGTAAGACTTTGCGGCTCCACCAAGTTGTGGTCATTAAGAAATTCAACCCGGATGGCTCTTTCAGCATAGGAGGTTCCAGACCTCTGGTCTAAGCAGAAATCAATGCAATTAAGTATTTACAAATCAAATGAAATAATTTGAAATGTATTCTACAAACATGTAAGGGTAAGGTCTTCAGTTTTCCCAGTTTCTTTAATAATTTCACATGTTTTACTTTTAATTTACTTAACAAGTGACTTTCATCTTAGGAGATGTCTCTGTCTGTTTCCAATAAGGAAGAAACTTGAAGAAAAGTGATTTGAAGTCAAAATATGCCAGGAATATGAGACATTTCTCCTCAGTGTTTTCACTTCATGCCTTTTTAAGCACATTTCCAAATCTTAACAGTGTGTTGTAAGACTCCGAATACAGAATTTAGTAATAATTGGTGTTTCTGTGACATAGGCTGCAATGGTTCAACTTTGAAAGAAGCAAAATTAAGCTTACAACACTAAGGGTCTATAGTATCACCCTGATTTGTGCGTGGTCTGGAGGCGTGTTTGGAGCGTCAGGCAGGGTGGTCTGGTGGCAGCGTGTTTCATGCATTGCGGCACGTTGTGGTGCTGCAGGTTGTAATGTTTCCAGAGTTCAGATATCTGAACTTTGGTGAAGAATTTGTATCAATCAAGAACTCCGCTTTAGCCAGTGATGTGTTGATAATGCAGTCAGCAGGTGAACTTGAATGTTTCTTGTTTGGATTGATGTAATAAAAAGGTCCCCCAGTTTTATTTTTATACATTCTCTTCTTGGACTAATGCAGGAAAGCAGGACTTCAAAGTGGATCACAGAGAAACGGAAGTACCACTGAAAGCGGTCGTCATTCAGACTAGAGTGTGAGGTTTATGAACACAGATTTGGATAAGCGTTGTGCAGCGAATTTGACTCTTGTCAAAAGAGAGGCGGCAAACGGGAATGTGATGCACGGATCAGGCTGAGTGTGAGTGCAGCAATAGCATGACTCATAAAAGACGTTCATCTTAAATAAAACAAAAGTTGAAGGGATGAGAGAACATGTAGCTTACTGCTATGGATGTGTTTCTGTTTTAGAAATATCTCATTGCTTTCAGCTGCGTACCTTCTAAGTGTCATATGTGTTCCTCCTCATTTTTTTTTTTTTTTTTGTTTTAAACAAATCAAGTTGTGCATTTTGAGATCTTCATTGTGTTCTGTTGAGGCCATGCGTTCCCTTGCAGCGATTTCAAGATGAAAACATGTTATCCAGGGCAGCTCTTGAGGATCTGGGATGTTTGTTTCTGGGTGTGGTAATCACCTTAAGTGCACCGTCATGACCCAAGAATGCAATCAATGATAGCTATTTCTACATGATAGCTTGGAGGCAAAAGAGCGGAGGAATGGCATAAGAAGTGGGCACATGGCTTTACTTGTTGCAGCTCATAGTTTTTGATAGGGTTGCATCATGTTTAGACATGGTAGAGGAACAAATATTTTAAGAATGCATCCTGGTGATCAAGCATCAAGGAAGATGGCATTTTAAAATGTCAACAGTTTCAAAATATCTGTAAAGGTTTTGTGTCCATTTCTTTCCTATACATGTAGAGAAGTCTCGGCTGAAATTGCATTGTTGGTCTAAGCTGGAAAAAAAAGGACAATAGAGAGGCTGCAGGGTTCACACTATCAAACAGGCTCTAAGTTCGTCTGACTTGGTCAGAAGTTCAGTCATTCCGCATTCTTGAATAAAGGATAAAGCTAGTCTAATCCCCTTTACCAGGTAGCAAGAGTTGGCAGTGGAGCCTGAAATTCCTGCAGCATACCACTTTGGGGAAGTTGCTAGGGTTTGGATGGACAATTCTCAAACAATAGCAAACTCTCATTCAAAGTAAATGGGGTTTAAGTTCTGTGAGGAAGCCCCATGGAGGTGGGTATCTCATGAAATTTCAAATATTCCAGTTGCTTTTTATTCAAACAAAAACAAAGAAGAGATTTTGATTGTCCAGAAATAAAAAGGGCAAAAAGACGCCAGAGGAAAAATAGCAGAGAACAACAATAATGGAGGGAATGGAAGTATGCTCTTAACAGCGGTGTAAGCATCCACTCAAACCAAAGTTTGGTATCAGCAGGCTGTACAGCAGTTTACCTGATGAGGAAAATGAGCCAGTAACCTGCTAGCCGAGTGCTCAAAGCTCAGTGTCAGGGAGCAGGATCAGTTTGACAAAAGTGACTTCAGAGACACAGAAAGCAGCGTCCAGCTCCTTTATTCACTTCCACAATGCTGCCAGACTAAAGCCTCTGCAGAGGTGGAGCAGCATTACTGACTTGTCCCGCTGCTCCTCGTAGGTCTGTGGATTAACTGTGAAAAGGCCCCCAGAGAAAATCTGTGGGTAAAATACATTGGGCTGTCTTTGTCCAGTGTGTCTGTAGAACTGACTTTAGCCCCCTGTCAACGCAGCCTAGTAAAAGCCCTCAACAATAGCCATTCATCTGTTGTACTGTACATGCCAAATGGCTGGCATTCCTATTCACAAGTTGCGTTGTGAGCCACATATGCCGGCCTGTCTCTGACACTACAAGTTTGTGAGGAGAAAAATGGCTTGTGAGCTCGCCGTGTTGGTCTGATTTATCTTTTTCCTCTTTACTGGCCATTCAGCAGAATGAGTCCTTCACAAAGACACCTCATTTCCTTGTTTTGCTAGTTGATGTAAATAAATTAGTTATTTATTTGTTGTAGTGACGATGTGATTCACTTTTAATATCATTTTTACTTGTTTTTTTTTTTTTTTATAATTGACAAATGCACAGTTCAGTCGATGTAAATTAACTTGCAGTAAAGTCTTAGTTTTTTAATAAACAAACAATGCACTGACCAAGGAGCACTTTCATATTTTTTATTCATGATTGATTTCAGTTGATGGATTGATTTTAAGCATTGAAAATAATTGGATACTACATCATAAAAAAGACAAAGACGTATCAAATCTTTTTGAGAAAGTAATACATTGAATAGAAATTAAAGACAAAATGAAAGATGATTGAAGATGCTGAATATGTAATTACTTAAAGTCATAATTAGATATTTTTGCATCATTGAATAGTGCACACAAGTTACATTTGATTCAACTGATAGAATCATTATCAATGAAAGTCAGTTAGTTTGTTTTGTTGCTTAAAAGTGAGCGTGAAGAAACACACACACATGTAAATCTATTTAAATAAAGGGAGTGGTTAAAAACTATCCTCAGAACACATCCTTACATCATTTAAGTAAACCTGATTATGAATTACACTTCATGTAATAAATATGTATTACACATTGATCATCATCAGAAAACATTATCACTTTGATCTAGTAATGATCTCTAAACCTTTCTAATCAAGTAAAAAAAAATCAATAGATTCTTGATTATCATCACAGAAGACTTTTTCATCATTTCTATCTATCGATCTTTTGTTCTTATCTATCTATAGTGTTTTAATGTTTAAGGTCACATCTTGTTCTTTGACAGAGCTGTTGTTATCTAAGTGACTTATGGAGGACTGATGTCTCTGCCATTCTATTCATGATTTTACTTTACCGGCTTCATTGCACAGCTAACAAAATTATTATTATTATTTTAATTCTGTATGTCATAAAAATGGAATAAGTTCACCAAACTTTGTAATTTATTTAAACCAGACCTTTTAAAAATTAGCAGAGGAGAGATTAGCTACATCTCCTACAGAGTGGACTCAAATAACTGTTGGAAAAGTAGAATTTTGTGCTTTAATAATCATTTTTATCAGTGCACATTCACAAGCAGTACTCCCAGGTGTTTTTGAACAATGATAATATCAACTGAAAGATGCTCGTTTTCAAACCTACTTAGACAAAAGACGCACACATAATCCTAACTGCTGTTGTCTTTGTTGTTTTATTTAGGATAAGCAATGAAGGCTTTTACAGAATCCATTAGAAACATCTCGATTTGCAGCATTTCATATACTTTTAGGTTCTATGATGAGATTGGTGTATCATTTCAGAGCTCACATCCTTGTTACACTTTTATTGTGAAACAAAGATAACCCCTCGCTTTGTCGCATCCACAGAAAAATACCCGGCTCTGTTTGAAGATGGCTAAAAATGGACAGTTTACAAGGATTTCTCTTGGGGGGCTTCCGCTTCTCCTGATATCATTTCATTCCTGTCACCTTCACAAAGTCATACAGCAAATGTCAATACCTCCCATTTAGGCCGGCCCAGAATCATGTGGGTGCACATGTCACTTTCAGTCCCTTGTGGGATGCTCCTTTCCCACACTGTTAAAGAAATGCTGCTAGAGGTCGGTTGTCCATTCCCAACCGGCTCACCGTTTCAGTGGTTGGAAATCCCCCCATGCACAAAGAGGCCAGATATGATACCACAGTACTGCAGGCAAGGGAGGGAGCCAAGACAGTATTGATATGGTTAGCACCTCTGTCTGGGAAAATCCTTAAGGGAATGCAACCGATTGTTAATTGTATGGGGCTTCATTGTACCCCAAGTGGCAGTATGCGTTACTAGCTTTGAATAGAGGAGACAAGTATACTACTCCTGATCACTGCTTGAGTTTTTATGAGTCATTTTGGTTCTGTGACTTGTGCTGTGGCATATTCCAAAGGTCACATGTAGCATCACATGTTGGTACAACTCAGATTATACGTGAATATGTGTACAACAAAAGTATTCTTAACTGTGTGAATCTGGACACTTGCTTGCCAAATATTGATCTGACAAAAAAATGCTGTTTCTGATCAATCATAGATCGGTTGTTATATTTCTCTTCTTTAAGAACCTCATATCAGTTCTCCGGTTCTTTACCTTTTGGCAAAACTGCAACAAATGAAAAGCCTGATGAAAATACTTCACCGTGTGTCCATTTGTAAAACGAAAGTCAGTGGTATGGATGCAATCTGAGGTCCTGTGGTGCAATTTGAGCGCAAAGGTGCGGCGCAAAGGTCTTGCAACAGCCTGAATTGAGCGGCAGGTGTGGCGGGTCAGAGTAAAAAAAAAATCAAAACTCTGGGGAGGTCGCCGCATCATGTCGACCAATCAGGGACTTAACTTTGGGCACGTGATGTTTTAAGTGAGTACGGGTAGAATACACATACAATATAGTGGATCGCATCTTCTGAACTTCCATTCATTTTCTTAACCCGTTGTATCCCTTTCGAGGCAGCGGGGTTTCATAAGCCCGTCCCGGCTACTGTTGGGCGACAGTCTGTCGACGTATATTTTTTTTACTCCTAATGAGTGTAGCGATATGTCTGCTAGTCCTTTCGGGCTGTTTCCCTCCACTTCTGGGTCTGAAACTATCCCCTGCTGCATTTTTTACACAGTCAGCTGCAGTCACCTGGCGACCACAAAGTGTGGCCGGAGACCGCTGTTATATGATCTGTTTTATTCCATTTTCAACAGAGCTATGGCTAATAAATCATTTTCCCTTATGGAATCAATAACATTCTAAAAAGTTCTTTTTTATTTTAGTTTAAATAAAATAATAATAACATGTATGCGCTATGTGAAAAATTGATGTTCCGCGACTTTTCCGGAGAAATTCGTGTTCAAAACAAAGACAAAGCGTATTCAAAACTGACGTGTTAAACGTAAAACTGAATGATGTATTCATATTTTTTCTGCAAAGTTGTGCACAAAGTATTAATTTATGCACTATTTTGTCTTTGTGAGAATGTTTCTTATTGACAGTTTCCTTATACAGTTTCCTGCATTTTATTTAACTAAAATTGATTAGTATTTTGGCTCCACTGTTTTGAGTCCTCATTATCGGTATGTTCCAATCAAAGTCTGAGTTGTGTTGTATCTTTCACTGAACGGAAGATTGTGTAGGCTTTGTTTCAGTATTTAGTTTGAGGTTTTCCCATCTTGGTTGGCGTTCTGAGTTGTCCTGCATCTTCCATGACAGGAGGCCGTCTCAGTCCACTGCCAAATGGACTGTGGTATGGTTCACTTGCAGAGTGAATATGAACCTGCCCAGATCAAACCAAAGGTCTTCATGTTTTCATGTTTGCAAAATGGCAACCAGAATGTATTGAAATGTGTCTAACAGGAAAATATTCATCACCTGCTCTCATAATTTCTGGCCAACCAGACAAAATGAATCAAAAAACTTTCCTGGTCTAAAATTTGCCCTAAAAGTTAGAAAGAAATCAAAAAGGTGTAATTTGCAGAGATCTGCACACAAGATTCCCATCAAAGTAGGATGAAACTTTCTTTAAGAGGGTGTGGTTTGAATGCACTTCACACAGACAGAGAAAGAAATGCGCAGACCCATATGTATTTACTGACCACATCATATTTTCTTATCCATGAATGAGGCCCCCACACAGACATGCTCCACTGTCGTCGCACATTCTGAGCCAAAACCCTTCACACAACTCCTGCACACTTATGAGAAAATCTGTTTCTGCACAGAACAGAAACGTCAGTGAGAATTGAAGCTGTCCTCATAGCAACGCAGAGCGCTTCAGAGTCAGATCTTGATAGAAAAGGAGAACTGGGTTGACTTTTTCAGAAACTGGTGAGAAAAGCCATTTTACCATCAGTCCTTCATGTGGTCTCAATCCCAATTTACACTATACTTGCAATTCTGTCTTCCGCCTCAACTTTTCTTTCCTTTTACTATTTTCCTATAAAGCATAAATGGTGCCTGAGACAAATGATTCATGTGGATCTTTCAACTTCTCTCAGCTGTAAAGGAATCCTTACGTTTAGATGTTGTGTGAACACGACATCTACTAAACAATGTAAACGGCTGTGAGAAAATGAGCTTTAAAAGCCTAAATAGTATCTTAATTCCCCCTACATCCTTTTTTGTGCATTTAAGCAACAGTGGGGTGCAGCTTGACTTGTTTTTATTCAAATTAGATCCTAACAATTTCATTTACATGTCGGTCTAACAGAACTTTCTCTTAATTTGTTTGGCCTCCCAAGGTCACGGTCGACAAAGAATTTTCTGTCACCAACCCTATTTAAAGCCTTTGTTTTTTATGGTTGTGCGTTGGTTGTTTTTGACAGCTTGTGGACTCATTGTGTTTGTTCCATCATGTAGACCTTTTGTTTAGTTTGGTCAACTAATCTCAAAGGAGCTATATGCCAGCTGCAAAGCTGGCCAGAAGTCTACCAGTTTGTGTTTGACATGCACCCCTCTAAACCCACCACAGTATAAACAGGAAGTAAATGAAAGTTACTGTTTTTTTGGCCCATACTTAAACACAATATGTGTCATTTTAATTTTAGCCTAAAGCTCAATCTTTTTGCAGCTGCACAAATCCACCGTGGAAGGTTTTTTTTACCCAAAACAGAACTAACTCTACGGCCTAACCTCCCACCCAGGAGCCAGAACGTGGGTTACTGACTTCCAGGCATCTCTTTTGGAATTAAACAGAAAAAATTACCAGCAAAACATATCAAATAGATTTTAGAAATAATACGAAAATACAAAAAAAAAAAAAGTTTAAAATTTTGATCTAAACCAGGGGTGTCAAAAGAGGGCCAGATTTGGCGAGGTGTGTGAGGGCCAAACATTGAAACATTGTTTGAACCTTTATAACATTAAATGCACTTCAACTATTTAGTGAAAATTGTATTGTATTGGGATACTTTCCATTTCTTCAAAAACATAAAAACATCTATTCATCGTTTTATAAAGATTTTTTTGAATTTCATATTTGAAGACCAGAAATAAAATAAAGAAAATTAAATTAAATCTGGGTACATATGAAAAGATGCATATTATTCAGGATTCTCACCGTAAACTTTTATATTTAAATCATGTGAACAGAAAAATGACACAAAGTATTATTTTATTCAGTATAAACCACAATGCTCTTGATCACAGAAACAAATAAATATGTTTTTCTTGTTTGACTCTTAAAGCTCGAAAGTTCATGAAGCCACATGCTATTGCCAAATGTTTTACAACGGCTTATAACATAATTTAGCCGATCGCTATCACGAAATGATATGATACACATATGATTGATTTTCTGGCAGGAGCATGCGGGTCGGTGAGAGTTTGAACGCTGCATTTGGCCCGCGGGCCGGACTTTAGGCATTCCTGATCTTAACACAGTAATACACACTCATGAAAACGCAATTTAAGTAAAATCTTATTTCAATGTTTTGTAGTGGATATAAAACTTATTTTTTGTTTCTGTGGCTTGATTTTTGGCTTATACTTGAATATTTATTTGTAAAACTGCCCTGATTCACAGATCCTCCTTCCATCTTCCATTGTCTACCTTATTTTGATACTTCTGGCCTTCGCTGCATTTTAATCCCTGACGTTGTTTAGGAGTCTGCTAAAATCCCCCTTTGATAAGGCTGAAGAAATATTGCAAGGCTGGGAGACAAGCAGGAAGCCAAAGTATTATTTTAGCTAGACAAGGACTTGAGGCAACTAATTGCATGGAACGGAGGGTTAAACAGTGAAGGATAGTTGACCATTACGCACTTAAAGGACAGCACATTCATACGCACACATCATTTATCGTTTTTTTCATGCCAAACGCAAAGCAGTTTGAAGGATATGCAAAGAAAGAGTTGGGATGTTTAGTGGGGAGGGCTGTTTTGTAGCCAGGTTGTCCTGAACAGCCTCATGATAGGTTGTTTGATTAAAATGGACAGTTCCTCTTGTTTGAACCTAATGCCACCACTTAACAATAACTGCTCTTAGGAAAGGGTGGGATGACATGATGACAGAACGGGAATGTTGGCCTTGGACTTTTTATAAGCACAGACGTAAATATGGAAAGATTGAAGTGGAAACACAAGAGCTCATTTTGAAACCGAACAGGAAAGTGAAGCCATCAATATCTCAGCAGGTTTATAGTCATTTTCTCGACTAGCTCCTAAACTGAAGAGACTTTTGAAGCATCTGCAGTGCTCATTTTTAGAGCAGCCTTAGGGTGGGATCTTGGCAGCACAAAAAATCACTCAAATTTGTGTTTTGGACTGAGAGGTATGTAGACAGAAAAGCTTAAAATGAAAGGGAAGCCTCTGTATGTTAACAGGAAAAAATCCTGCTTTCTGTATGAATCTTGCTTATTTTGAAACTTTTGTTTGTAAAGGCTTTTTTTAAGAAACCTAAGACTGCCTCTAACAGAAAATATTTCATGTTTCCATTAGCAGAAATTCCTCCTAAAGTTGATCAAATAAGTTAATTAGTCTGGATTGAACAAAGGACAGGGCGTGCGGTCATCTAACTCATAAAAGGGATTTTTGTTGCTTTTGTGCTGTGGTAACATTTTGACATTAAGTGTTGAGCAGTTTTCACCAAAATGTCGCCAACATGAAGAAGGTCAAAAGAAAATGCTCTGGCCTGTTAATACGTCATGCCTAGCCAGCTCACGGAGCAGCCCACACACACTCGTGTGCACACACACATGCAGCTGTGGATACATGCACTGTACCTAAAGTAGCATGCTGTTCTCACAAGCCAACACTTGCCCTCTTCGACTTCAGGGGCCTCATTGCAGCCCACATGTACACCCACGCGTTCCTGTTGCTGCATTCGTCTTACCGACTGCACTGGCTGAGCCACTGAGCCAGCTGGTGACAACAACACTTCCGCCTTTGCTCCTCTTTAGTGCTTAACTGTTGTATTCTCCCATCTGTGGCAGCTGGTCTGGGTCAAAGCTTCATGTTACCCACACAACTGGAGCTCCAGAATCCTGAGGACTCACAAGCACAGCCAACATCACGGGGACACACACAGACACAATGCAGCTCCAGTTATCCTGGCCATATGTGGAGGTGAAGAGGTTCAGCCGTTTATTGGGCATTTGGACACAGAAGAGTTGGGACTAAACAGCAAAAAGTTCCTGGAAGGAAAAATACAAAAAGCCATGTTAAATTAAGAAACAAATGCTGAGTGTTTTAGTGTGCAAGTATAGGCCAGAGGAGAATAGAAACTGAAAGGGAAAAAATAATGAAATAAATGTCACATCAAATAATGTTCCACTTTCTTAAAGTTTTCAATAAAAAAAACAGTAGGCTACAATCACTTTGGTGCTCATAAACTTCTTATCAAAATCTACAGACCCTTGTTTTAATCACACCAATTAAATGTAATTTTATTGAATATTTCTATTTAATGAGATTTTAAACATTAAACTTCTTTTAAATTACTTTTGCATTTTCACTTTTCAGCATTTCCGTATCTACTATTTTTAAATAAACAATACTTGAACTTCAAATAAAAAAATGAATGAATTTTTATTCATGGTTATTATTAATTATCAATGAGCCATCCATCCATCTTCTTCCGTTCATCCGGGTCGAAGGGGCAGCAGTCTAAGCAAAGATGTTCAGACTTCCCTCTCCCCAGCCACTTCCTCCAGCTCCTTTGGGGGGGACACCGAGGCGTTCCCAGTCCAGCCGAGAGACATAGGGTCTTTCCCGGGGCCCCACCCTGTGGGACATGCCAGGAACACCTCCCCAGGGAGACGTACAGGAGGCATCAGGAGCCACCTCAGCTGGCTCCTCTTGATGTTGGGGAGCAGCGGCTCTACTCTGAGCTCTACTGAGCTCCTCCCGGGTGACTGAGCTTCTCACCCTCTCTCCAAGGGAGCGCCCAGCCACCTACAGAGGAAGCTCCTTCTGGCCGCTTGTATCCAGAGCCTCGTTCTTTCAGTCATGGCCCAGAGCTTATGATCATAGGTGCGTATGACCGAGCGGTAAATTGAGAGCTTTGCTTTCTGACTCAGCTCTCTCTTCACCACAACAGACTGATACAGTGACCGATAACCAGTGGAGGCTGCACCAATCCCCCTGTCGATGTCACACTCTGATCTTCCCTCACTCGTGAACAAGACCCCAAGATTCTTAAACTCCTCCACCTGGGGAAGGAGCACTCCATCCCCAGAATCTGGTTAGACCTGATGGGAAGATGGATGGAGCCAAATCCAGGGCAATATTGGAGGAAATCCTGTTCTAGTCTGAACAACACTTGAGACTGGGGCAGAGATTCACCTTCCAACAGGACAACCACCCTAAGCATAAAGATAGAGGGGGTTCCACACTTTTCAAATTGAGTTTGTATAATTTTCTTTCCACTTCACAAGTGATCCACTTTGTGTTGATCTTTCACATAAAATTGCAAAAATGTTTGTGGTCATAATGTGAGAAAATGTGGAGAAGTTCAAGGGGTGTGAAAACTTTTGCAAGCCACTGTATATCTAGCTCAGACTCCTTCTCATCCAGAAAGGTGACGTTCCATGTCCCTGGTTCCATGACTGGGGTTTAGACCAACAAGGCACTCGCCTTTGACTTCCACATTGAACCGGCCCCTTCTGTACTCCCTGGAAGGTGGTGGGCCCACTGGAGAGTGTTCCCACATTATTCCTTCAGGCTTTACCTGAACGGGGCCCGTAGGAGGAGCCCTGGCCACCAGACGCTCGCCTTCAAGCCCCAACCTCGGGCCTGGCTCCAGGTTGGGGTCCCAGTAACACCAATCTGGGTGACTTAAGTGGATCTGTGATTGAACTTCTTCCTGCTTATTACCTGGATCAGGTTAGTTCAGTCAGAATATGGAAACACCTGAGTCAGCTCATCAGCAGCAAGGAGGAAAGGGAGAGCTTGAAAACAGGCATGAAGGTGGACCTCAAGTAAGAAGAGTTTGGTAGAAGGTTGACTTTGTTTACCTGTTTGTTTTGGTAGCAGCGCCCCCACTTTGACCTCTGCCAAAACATTTGGACTCAGCTTTATTGCAGCTGAAGTTACTGAACTTTTTCTGTTTGAATTTTTGGGACAATTTCAATCTCTGCCTGATGATAGGTGGAAAATGTGCAAAATGCACAGAGGGGTAACATAAGAAGCGCATATTATACTCTGGACATGGTTGTAGCGTAAAAAAAATCTCTTAAAAAATGACCTATTAAGCTTGTATAATCACAATAATTTTCACACATTTTCAACTTTTTCCAGGAAGTATCTGATAGTTAAGCAAAGATCTGCCTTCGGGCTATTAATCAGTATAAACACATTTCCAACAATCAGTTGGTGGTTAAGCGAGGGCCTTACTCATGTTAGCATCTAAAGACTCACCCCATATTTTTTACTGATCCGTCTGTGGTACATTTCCGGTGCGTTGCGTGAGGAGTTTGTCTCACGACCGTCAATTAATTTATAAAGTCTCTGTTTCACACCACCACCCTCCCCAGTTCCTGGAGGAGTGGTTGGTCCTTGCCACCCTTGTGTCAAATAGTTCGTCCCGCTCTCTTTGCTCATTTCAAACTTAAGCAATCAGGCCCCATTTCCTCTCCTTCCTCACTGCAACCTCGTAAAATGCATGTTTTATGTCATAAATGATGTTGTGTTTTTGTACTACCAGAATTAAATGGCTATCGTCCTTGTCGAAGTTGACACCCATGTTATATGAGGTGCGTTAACACGTCGCCTTACATATAAAAAAACATGTATTAAAGTTTTATTTTGAAAGTACAACAGAAGTTTTTTATTTTGAAACCGGTTTCCAGTTTTCCAGCTTTTTACTGCAACAGATTCCAAATAGGACTCATGCGTAAAGCTTCTTGTCCGTTGCTGAGAGTCAAATGCAGACATGACTGATGTAGACATTCCAATTGGTCGATGAAATTTGAATTTTTATGTGTCTACGGAACAGGGAGGCACTGCAGATGGACCAGTGGAAATCAGCCTTTCGTCACCACTGCCTTCACGGCGAGATATTGGCTGTCTGCAAGTGAAAAATGGGCAAACCTTTTTGGAGAATGCAGGTGGCCTGCAAGAAATATCAAGATAGAATACTCTGTGAACCTGTAGAGAGAAAATATTAATTTGTTTGGATAAGCTGCAAGTCACTGGTTGTAGCGAACATTAATGCAACACTCCAGGGTAAGTAAGGTGGAAATGGGTGAGATGCAGGCATGTCATACGGATCTTTTATTTTTACAACCCTCCAAATCCTGAGGGCTGTGCAAGGAGCCTGTTAATGCTGTTCAAGTTAGTGAAGAGAAAGATGGTTAGAAATTAGGAAATCAGTGTTCCTGTCCCCAGAGAATCTTATCCGTTGGATTTGTGTGCAGTCAGTAAGGGGTCAGTATGCGCACCTGACCAATGACTAGAGTGTGGCGTAAAGGCACTGTACAACAGCATCATCTGGACACCATAAGTGCATGTAATTTATATAATCTTTACAAATACTTCATGATACTTTAACCATACGGATGACAATGGTACATTCTATTTTCATGAAGTCCTTTGAGGTGCCTGTATGAGCCTCAAGGTAACTGCACGACAAACCTGCGCTTCGTTTAAGATGCAGCCGCTCCCCTTCACGACCTTCCAAGGGCCAGGACAATCAAAAATCCTGTGCGGGTGCATGTGACTGAGGCTTAAGGTTGCTGCCATTTTCTTTAAAGAGAAGCCATGAGCACCACAACCTAAGAGCTTCAAGATCTCCATCCATCCGTCTTTAGATCCCGCTGAGTACCTCTCAGGGTCACAGGGTTGCTGGAGCCAACTTGAAGATCTCATAATTAATTAAAATATACTGTAAGTTTCAGGATATATCTTAAGGAAAGTCCGTTTTCCATATGGTATCCAAAAAAATAAAGATGTGCCATACAACAGATGGCAGTGAGGAGGCGGTGGAGGTAAAAGGAGTGCCAGAGAAAAGTGGGAAGAGAGAGCAGCAATGCAATTCCGCCGTGAGGGAGGCGAGTGTAGCATGTGGCTTGATGGTATCCTTGGGAAAGTTTGAAGTTTACGCTCCCACTCTGTGGATCATAGATGGGGACAAATACCACATGGAGCTGAGAGGAAACCCGCTGGAGTGTGCACGGCTTCAAGCACACCGGAATGTTTCACTTCAAATGCTCACAGCTGTTACTTAGGCTTTCTGTCTGAGTCTATTTATCCGTCCACATCAATCCATCTCTCTTCTGTACACCATTTTAGAAGTTTTCTGCTATGTTTAGCTTGGTTCAGTGTGCTTGAAATAACCAGCATTTACTAGCTAGGATGGAGGACCTGGAACTGTTTACATCTCATTAGCCTGCCTCACTTTCTTTTAGTTTTTGTACATATTGTTAGTTTAAATTGTGGCACCTTTGATTCCTGAAGACAAAATCATAAAGTTGGTGTGATGCATGTATAATTATAAATGTGGATTTAGGATGAGCAATACATTAAATTTCACATCCAAATTCTAAATGCTTAGTTGATTGATTAATTCATGTAAAAAAGCATGAATGCCTAGTAGAGAAAACAAATCTAAATTATTTTACCTTTTTGGTTTCAGACATTATTCTACTTAGTTTTTGTGAGATAAATATGTATTTCTTCAATCCAGGAATGACCATCATGAAAAAAGCCAAACCCAGTTAAAGTGTCAACAATGAAAAGGTTTTACACTGTTAAAAACTCGTCTGTTTCTAATGTAATGACTGTGGTTTGGGATGCGGAGCGTTCATAATTGATAAAAAGTTTCAATAAAATGTGGACATTAGCAGGCTGCTTGACACTTGTGTTACCTGTCAATAGATTGACCTGAGAGGTCCAGTATCTCAAAGCAAACTCTTTTTCTTGTGGAAGAATTTAACCCTTTAATACCAGAGATGTTGACCCTTAACACACAATAACACACGTTCTTGGATTTTCTTTTGTAAGTCTTCAGTCATTTACAGAATTAACATTTCCATCTGATTTGATACAGAAATCTGTGCAAATGGTTGAAGACTTTCTCTAATTCAAAGAACATCAACACTTAGCTGAATCTCTGGTGTTTATGGGTGAAATGGCTCACATTATAGCATACTTTTAAAGTGAGGCAAATAATCCACCGCCGTTGGGATCTAGATTTTTGAGTTGGCAGTCTCATTAGACTCTTAAATATGCTGTCAGCAACAAGTCAAGTTTTTTTTTTTTTTTTTTTCCCCGATCTCATGTTCTCTAAAACAATTGAAGTTCTGTATCTTTAAGTAAACCACTATCTGCAGTTGCAGGGTGTTTTTGCAGTGCACATGCACTCTCCTATCATAATATGTTTTTTTACCATAATCTGCATAACGTTACTCTTGTTTACATTTAGGATAACAACCTCCCATGTTGCAGACTGCCACATGCCAGCCCATTGTGTATGCATGCACACTTGTGCACACACATATTGTATATGTAGAACTTATATTTACAACACCACCCACCAACATACCCACAGGGTTAAACTAAGATTTTCTTTTATCTTCTTAAACTACTTCCCGGCCGTTCCCCTGCTCCCAGTGACGACACTCGGTTGGAATTCACTTCTTGTGCTGGTGGTGTTCGCAGACACTCTGACTTTGTTGTTCAGATCCTTCAGTGCTCTGCAGCCACTAACGAGGACCATTTGGTGTCTCTGTCCTCCAAAGCTCTTTTCTTCAGCCTCCTTTGTTCACTCTTTATTATACGTGTCTTATCAGTTTGTTGCTGTTGATGCAGTGAAGTGGCTGCTTAGTTGAATTAAAGGTGTGAGCACTGAGGTTTGGCTGTAGTGCCTGTATGTCACGGCTTCTGTATGTTTTTATGTTTTAAATATTACTCCTTTTGCACTTCTCCTAGCTGTAGCCTAAACAGCAGCTATGTAATATAGCTGAGTATACAAGTGTGGGTCCATTTGAGAGTATCAACACAAGTGTGAGGGTTTGTGTGAATGGAGGTTGGGGGGTGCTCATGCTTTGGAGGCCTGTGAAGGGAGAACCTTTCCTTCCTCTCTAAACCCAGCTGCAGATTGATGGGGGAGGTGTTACTGCTGCTCACTCATCCATCACACGTTTTATTTGGGTTCTAGAGGAAAGGAAAAGGCAAAATAAAAGAAAAAAGACTTTCAGACAAAATCAGAGCACTGAAAATATCGGGAGGGGGGGTGGAGGCATGAAAGTTTGTGGAGTTGAGTGAGGAAAGACCCCTTGTCCTGCACGTCTTCCCGGTCCCGCCCCCAGCTCTTTAAGTAGGTGCTGGAAAAGAAGTGTTACCCTTGTGACCTCCGGCCATTCTCCAGTTGCAGTGCCGATAACAAAAGATAGATAAAGCCAAACAGGGGGCAGATTTAGCAAAGATTAGCAGGCAGGTTTGTGAATTTTGAATGAAGTTTATGTCGTGTGTTTGTGTGTGTGTGCATGCACACGTTGTTGTCATCTCCATGGACTGGTTTCACAGTGGTAGGTGGTCCTTGTCTGCTGTCCGTGGGCTCTTCAGGCCTCACTTTGTGGTTCCAATGTTGCCTAAATATATTCGTTGCAGAGTAAACGGGAATCAAACTCTTCTGCCGGAACAGTTAAAGTAATCAACTGAAACTGTCAAGCATTTTATGTTGAATATTTTAATATAGAAACATTTTTGTCTCATTTCCATTTGTCCTTAGCGTGTTATATGTGTTATATGTTATATGTAATATAAACCAGTGGACCACAACTTCCGGAAGAGTCCGTGGGACAGTTGGCACTGGGGTGCAGAGAAGGAAAACACAACCTATATGTTTCTTTTATTATCTGATCCCGTAGAAAGTTTTATTTTGGAAAACTACTGGATTCTCTCCACTACATCCAACTCAAGCCTCTTACACCCACTAATTTCTTAAACAGCTGGGCTGACCGCTAACCTGCAACCCCCAAGCTAACAACGTTTACAAAAAACAGCAGAAAAGAGGCAGTTTTTGTCAGTGGTAGTTATCCGTCACACCTTCAAAGTCGGACGAGGCTGAAGTTGGCGTCCAATTTGTTGCTTCTATTTAGACACTTATGGATAAAGGGAAAATCGACATCACATTTGAACTGGTTCCAACATGAAATCTAGTTTACAAATAAATCTGAAAGTCTCTGTAGGTTTTATACAGAGGGTTAAGATAAACTTTACCCTCAAAAGTTGAGGGAGAATGGAAAATATAAGAAGATTGGACGTCTCACGTCAGCTTTGTACAGGCTTGTCTGTAAAAAATATCGTCTGATAATAAACTAGTCTGTGGCCTAAAAAAGCTTGGGGATCACTGATACAGACTACTGCACAATTTCAAACATAGTCAGACTTTTGTCAAAAGAGCTTTTAAGGATACAATGACATCAATAATCTGACTTTTGCATTTGCAAAAGCAATGAAACTGGTTTGAGCACAAATTAGTAAAAATTTGAGAAGTCACGCTCTGCAAAGGCTATATGGGATTGCTTTTGATCAATGGCAACATGTGCTAACTTGCATTTTGTGATTAGAAACAAAAAGCCGTTGTCAGGAAGTCACAAAAGCTCTCTTCTCCATGTTTTTTGATGTGTTCACTTTGCTGCAAAGAATGATTTAAATATTAACATTTTTTGTTCACGGTTTAGAGCATTTACATTTCAATCCCACAGTTTTGTGATGTAAAACTATGAAACTTTGCAGCAGTTGGAAGAAAAAAAAGGAAACCTGGTTTGCTTATCCTTGCAGGAATTTGTGTTTCTTTCCTCTGAGAATCTCCTCCAACAGCAGACCTCACAGCAAAGCCCACTGAGATCTTATTTGAATCACAAATGTCTTTCGTTTCCCAGTTGTTCACAGGTTTTGGTCAGTCGAGGAATTTTGGAACCCATTAACGCTTGTTGACAATGACTTTCACCCCCAGGGCCACCGCAGGGGTCCGCCCCTCCACTGACCTTCGTTTGCTGCTCAGGCCTAGCGTCAACCGTCCTGTTCTAAAGATCTGATTGGCTCACTGTAGCCCCTATAAAACCTCCGTCTCTCCTCCCCGCCTTTTCGTTGCCTTGTTCTTGCTCAAGTTGGAGCTTATAAAAGACAATCCACTTCTGTCATGTGGCCAAATCATCTTGACACCCATTTAGCATGCTCATCAGAGGACAGTTATGAATATTCAAGATGCTGCCAGGGGCCGCTGAGGGCCAGAAAGGAAAATATGGGAGTGACAGATAACGCAGGGTGTGCGTCCTGAACAAAGTGAGGCCAACGGAGAGGGAGTGGAAGATGAAAGATGATTGTCTTAGGGAAAAAGGGCAACAATAAACAGAAACACAACTTCAGCTTTGCGTTTTAGATAGATATTAAGCTTTAAATGATAAACTGAAGCAGAAATTGTCTCTCAGAAATAAAAGAAAAAATTCAGCTTTAAACCACAACATCAAACTGTTTGTGTGCTTGATCCTCTATCGTTTGTTGTGAAAGTAAGAACGCTGAGCCAGGAGGGAAGAAGTTTGTCTGAAATAGCTTGCTGTCTCCTTGACAATGTCAGAAACTTTTAGGACCCCATCCAAGCTGAAATGAGTGGTCACTTGGACTGTAAGCAGTGGCGCTGTTCCAAACGCTTTGATGTTGCAGCTTTGAGAGATTGTGTATGAAGACAGAGAGTTATAAACAAAGTTGCACCATCATGAATTGCTGATATTTTTGGACATTAATGTTTCTTATCTTGCAGTATTTTTAGCAGAGTTTTAGCCTTCTGTTGAGTAGCTACAACAATAAAAAAGTTGCATACTTGATTATTTATATTTTTATCTTTGCATGCATTATTTATTTTGTTATTTCTTTGTTAAAGTAGCCGTTTCTGCTGTTAAACATTTGCAGAACTGATTTCATTCAAAGACAATTTAAAGGTTTGTGATAGACTTTTACTATGAGAGGTTAAATCTATATCATAAATCACATGAAATAAAGTCATCAGAACCACAGAGTTTTTCCTAGGTTACCATGTGCTCTTGACCTGTTCATTTTTACAAGTACAGCACAGCGGTCGTGTAAAACATTAATGGTAAAGAGGCTGTGGAAAATCTCACTTTATTCACAGTGGCTGTAAAAAAAAAAAAAAAATTAAAAGAAGGAAAAAATTGGTTAGAAAAAAGTTTAGTCACCTGGAAAATCAGATGAATGAGATAAATAAAACTGGTGAAAAGAGACTTTATTTACATTTCAATATTATTATTTTGCCTAACATTGGCTGTTGGAGAAAGTTAAATAATTACAATTAAAGGCTTTGGATAAAGGGTAAAATACCACCATTTTTAAAAATTGCAACACATAGTTTTGCTCTATGTTTTGCAGGCTTTGTTCGTTTCAAGTTAACTTCATTTTGATCTCGACTTGAACCTTTATTTAAATACTAGTTTGACCTTTTGTGTTTTTAATTTGACGTCTCAGGACTCTTTCACCGCCTTTCTCTCCTTTTTACATATTTTACAGAAGTGCGTCATGGGCATCTATATTTAGTATATTTTAGTGACTTTAACTTTTCATAGTTTTACCAGAAAAAGTCTCAACTGTATGTATTACACTTGAATAAAGAGGAGTGATAGCTGATTTATGACAGACTTAATTATATTTTACAAAGAAGTGTCTGCACGTGCACATTGGGGGGGGGCATGTTTGTTCAGAGAGAACTATGAAAGGCTCCAAATCCAAAGAATTGGAATTTTCTGTCAATTATTTAATGGTTCAGGCTTAATAAGAAAATAATTAAAAGCTACCCGAGCAAAAAGGATTATTCTGACAAATAGAATGAGTAATAGCTGTTCGTCAAGCAGGGTCAGGTGGTTGAGCAGGTCAGCGTATGATCGAAGGATTGGCAGTTCGATCCCTGCTCCTTCCAGCTGTCGCTGTGTCCCTGAGAAGATGCTTAACCCTCCTTGCCTCCAGGTCACCCCTTTAAAAGAGATCCTGATCTCAATGGGTTCTACCTGGTTAAAAAAACAGAAGTCTTTTAGATTTTGCCTTCCTGGAACCCGTAGGCACTTCCTGTTTGGACCACCAGGGGGGAGGGGTCAGTCAGTCCAGTTTTCATATACAGTTAATGATAAGAACCCTAAATGATGTGGTGAAACCAAAGGAAAGGTAAACAAAAGTAATGCATGTAAGCCTCAAAGAAACTGATTACCTATAAAGTGAAATCATATTTTTGCTTTTATCAAATATTTCTACACTTTTTTGCAAAGTTTCTCTCAGATTTTTAAGTCCACTTTTTTTTGTCGAAGCAAGATAATGTTGAGGCTTTTTCATATTCTGACATATGTCTTATTTTAGATTATGACATAACTGTGGAAGGAAATGTTTATTAAAGGACACAAAATAAGTCTTATTATCTGTTGATTTTGAAGACATGTTTCCTTCATCTCTGCTATTTCAGGCTGGTGAAGACGGTGCTTTTTTTAAATCATTTTATGTCATGTTATCGTTTTCTGGTTCTGCAGATGTACCATGGTCTTACTGTTACAAAAGATTGCAGTACTATTACTATTGGAGGCTTTTAATGGTTCGTGATGTACTTGACTGTTTTCAGCTGACTTGATTTATATGAAGGACCTTCGGCTGGGCTAGAATTAGCTCAGTTCACCACTTGTAGGTGAGTCACAAAGATTTCCAGTTGGGATGGCTGAGCCTGTTGAAATGGGAGCATCTGCAGTTCGTTTACAGAAGCAGAAACGTAGCTACTGCAGGTTCATCGAGACAAACTTGTAAAATGTTGAAGACTCTCACATGCTGCTAAAGATGAAAGCAATGGTGCTCTCTGTAGGGGATTGGAGGATTGGAAGATTTTGAAGCAACCACATAATCAAAAGATGCCAGAATGAGTCACACCACAGACCTTGTCAGTTAGATTCCGGTTTCCTGCAAATACACATCTGCCTCATGTGTGGATTCTATTGTTTGCACATGACAAAAGAGCAGCCAAATCACCTTCTGCCAGACTTGTTTCACCACTGTTCCTCAACTTGTTAGTAAACTTAATTGTAATGCGATATTTGGAGTGCACTCACTGACTCTGGACACGCAGACAGACACTGTTTTCTGGAGCCAGATGACTGCTGCCCATCCTGTCAGCTTGCTAGCAAGGGCAGTGAGGTAGATGATAATTGTCGGTTTGGCTCTGCCCCTGCCATAGCCAGGGAGGGCTTAGTTCTGGACCTTAGTTCTGGCCAGCGAAGACCATGTATCTGTGAGCATCAGGCGTCCACAGGGCTAGGAGAAAATAAGGGCCAAATTGAACCATGAATATGACCCCCTAAATAGCTCCTTCATGAACTGAGCATCATGAAAGAATCTTGAATTTGATGTAAACGGTAAATGGCGTATACTTATATAGCGCTTTTCTACCTTCATGGAAGGCCCAAAGCGCTTTACAGACACACTGATAGTGGCCCCGCTGCTGAACACTGGTGCCAACCTTCCATCAGATGCAATGTGGGGTTCAGTGTCTTGCACAAGGACACTTCGGCACATGGGCATGCAAGGTGGGAATCAAACCTGCAATCTTCTGATCAGAGGACCACCACCCTACTGCTGCACCACGGCCACCCCATTTGAGATACAGCAGCTCTACCTCCAGACTTTTGTCCGTGTTCAACAAAAACTTGTATTTGTGTAGCAAGCCTCTGTCCCTGGATTTAAAGCAAAACTGAAAGTATTAAATGTTGCAAATCCTTAAATGACCATTGGAGGCTGGTTATAAAATGGGAGTTGTTTATTGTTGACTCCCATGGTAAAAAGTTGGCCTTTATAGCAAAAAGAAGAAGTTTTTCTATGTTTATGGCCTCATTCATGACAGCTCGGAAGTTATTTTGACTTCTAATCTTCCGCACTTTAAGTTGCCCCAGACTAAAAGTTGCAGAATGCAACTGATGCTACTAAACAAGAGTACAAGTCACACTTTTGGAAAAAATGTGCAATGCTTCTGAGCTCTGCCAAGCCTGCTGTAATGCTTCATTCACACCAAATGTGATTCACGTGTTAAATTCACGTCCGCCGCCTCTCCTTCCACATCAAATTCTCTGATCGCCACTAGTCCAATAAAATGTTCATGAACAAGACGTGCCTGCCTTGTGTGGGAGAAGATACCATCAACAGTTTTTAGCCTCATCACTACATAGAAGTATTGATCATACTGTATATCTCATTTACAATGCATAGAAGACATGGATGACTTAAAGATCAGATTAATTTATTTTGCTAAGCTCATCAAAAGCATCAGGAATCACATCTCCATGTCTGGGTTCATAGGATCAGAAACTGTTCCAGTACAGAGAGGTTCTACTTAAGGAACTGTATCAGAATGATGGCCACTTTTTTATTAGCAGTGGTGACCCTGTGATTGGATTCAGTCTTTACGTTGTCTTGTCTAATCAGCTCAAATCTTTTTGAAAGTGGGTGGAGTTTTGATAAAAAAACATGATCTGCCCAGTGTAAAAATGTCTCCTTTTATGTCAGTGGATTCATTCATTCATTCATTCATTTTCTGAACCGCTTTATCCCTTTCGGGGTCACGGGGCTGCCGGAGCCTAACCCGGCTACTCATGGGCGAAGGCGGGGGACACCCCTGGACTGGTCGCCAGTCTGTCGCAGGGGCCACACAGTCACACACTCATGCACACTCACATCCACACCTAGGGGCAATTTAGAGTAACCAATTAACCTATGAAGCATGTTTTTGGATGGTGGGAGGAAGCCGGAGTCCCCGGAGAAAACCCACGCATGCACGGGGAGAACATGCAAACTCCACACAGAAAGGTCCCCCATTGGTGACACTGTTTCAAGGCCCCCAGCCAGGACTTGAACCAGGAACCTTCTTGCTGTGAGGCAAGAGCGCTAACCACTGCGCCACCGTGCAGCCCCCCCACTCTAAAATTTCTCGCTCAAGTTTTCTTGTTGACATAATTGATTACGTTGGTAAATTGCTGTAGCCACGCTGCAATCCTCTGCATGTCATCTGCACTCTAAACATGTATTCATATTTATCTTTTTTTATCCACAGATTCTCATTCTCAAATCAAGAATATCTCAAAAAACATCAGTGAAAAATTGAAAAGTGATGCAATCCGAAGCTTAAAAAAGACACAGCAGCACCAGGAAGCTTGGAGTTGCCGTGGACGATTTCTCGGGGAGTTCTTGGCTCTCGACACCACAACCATGACTGCAAGGATCAGCAGGGATCTGAGATCAACTGGGACCAGGTTTACAGTGTAAGTCAATCTTCTTCTACTAATGAATGTGGTTGTTTTGCTTGGTACATGGTTGTGCTTTAATCAGATGGTACATGCCTGTATTCCTTACATTTTGTGTGTGGTATGGAGAAAAAGTTGTCTGACATATTTGTTGTTCTGCTTCATTTTTGAATTTCCAACTTTTGGCTGCCTCGATAATTTATATTTATATTTATAATTGAAATAATTTTGAATTGTATATGAATTGAACCAAATAAATGATTTTAGCTTCCCTCTGTGAAGTAAAACATCTTGATGATTTGCAAATACCCCTCTGGTCAAAGTGATCAGCTTAAAGTCAAGCCACAAATTGGAATCTGAAGGATGGGTGCCATGTTTTTTGGATCTTAAGGCACAACTAAAATCCTTGTACGTTGTCAAAAATTAACGGTGCTCTTTAAGTGTGAATTCTGATTGTGCTTACTGACCTTGAACCATTTTCGGTGGTACGCTGCTTTCAAATATCTGTCAAAATGTTTTAATATGACTTTGGTAAAACTAGGAAGCTGATTTTTGGAGCATTCTGGGTATTGTAGTCAGGGACCTCATGGAGTGATACTTTTTGTGCTGCAGCACAATGAACTGAAAATGTGAGAGTTTTATATTTTATCTGTTACAGCTGAACAATATTGAGATCAATTGGGAGGGAATAAGTTGAATAACGTTTGACTTACCTGTCATGTTTCTCTCTCTGCGTATGCTGCTTATTCCAGACAAAAGAGGAGAACAAAAATAACAACAGTTTTTTTTTTTTAATTCTATCAGCCTTTATGACCAATTGCCTGCCTTTTTGCCCTGTTAGGCATTCTGGGTAGTGTAGTCATTAGCAATCAGTGACTGTTCTGTTTCTGTTAATGAAGTTCCAGTGTGCTTTATTTTCTGAAAACACAGTAGCTGATTTTGATGAGTTTCATATTGGCTATTGAAAGCTCGTCATCAACAGTTTTTTTCCTTCAGAGTTCACAAAGAATGATCCAAAACAGCGAAAAGTGAGTGAAAGTTCTCTGAGAATAAAAGCCTTTGTTATACCAAAAGTAAGACAGACGAGTTCTGGACGGTCGGAAGCCGACGTCAATCCAAATAACCACTCTGTTAAAACAAGGGAAGACCATGTGAATCCACAAACTGTCATGGATGGGTTGGATCAGTAAATGACCACAGTGAGTGTCACTCAAACGACAGCACTTTGGCTTTTAAACTGCCGCTTGAAAATCACAGCAGCTGGAACCATCCACAGTTTATCAAGTTACTTAGGTGTATGTTACATAAGCAACTCATTCAGCGTCCACTCAAATAGAAAACGGTCCAAATTTAAAACAAAGACATGCAAACATACCCTGAGTTTTACAGCAACTTTCCAACAACTTTTTGGCGAGCATCTCCCTCCCTGTTTGCCCTCTGTTGAAAAGATGTGTTTCAGCTACAAGTTGTTGACAACTGAGAACTATGTCCTAGAAAATGACACGGGGTTTTTTTGGCTAAAAGCTACAAAATCATAATTAAAAACCTCTGGGAACATTTTGATAATTGATGAAAAGATGACCAGAGTGTTTCTTTAAGTCCCTGTTTTGCTGATGGTTGGAACCAAAATTCATCATACAAATGATAAAAATCAAATGCCTCTTATTTTGATGGGTTTGAGTTTTTTGTTGTTTTTGTTATTCTAACATCATAGATGTGATGCTTTTGTGGTGAAACTTTTGTTAGAGTCACTGCTAATAATAAAATGCAGCCAAATGGCCTTTCTGGTCTTGGAAAAAAAAACTCTGATCCAAAGGAAAAATGTGGAGCCATGGAAACCCTGTTGAGTATGTCAAAACTTTGATGCAGGAAGCGGAACAGAGTCACTTCTAGTTGAAGGTAATGCTTTGGGAATTGAATTTGGTTGATGATGATAATTATAGATTTGAGTGGAAATGCATCCAACAGCAGTGAAATTCCTGATCTGACATGTACAGGAGAACACAGCAAATCCATGGATGGGATTCTCTCTTGTCATGCCGGAGCTCACTTCCTGCTGCAAGCCCCAGGGTGAATGTGCACAATGATGTGCACCACCCACATAGGCTCCCTTGCAGGCCGTCAGGCAAACAGACAGAGTGACACATGGGTCATTTGTTTGTGTCACAAACACAGAAATAGTCTCCCTGCTCCTCCTGGGGTGGACAAAGCAGGCTTGCATACATTGGCCTGCAGCCTGGGCGGGATGTGCTCTTGTTGTGATTACCTGCCTCTGCAGAGGAAGGGGTTTCTCTGAGGACCTATGGAAAAATTCTGCTGTTTGCCAAGTGCCGTGATTAGGACCCCAGCCTGTTCCTGGGTCAGCAAAGAGGGCAAATGTGTCTCCACCAGCCAGGGATTTTCCACAGGCTTTTTCTGCTGCTCAGTGTAGAACCCCGACTTTCAGAGCCCACATTCCTCCTCAAACAGTTCAACTTAGACCTGGCTTCCTAACTGACTGGAATGTTGCTTTGTTAGTCACTTCATTCTTCTTCAAGCCTCGTTTGACATGAGTAGATTGAGAAGGTGGAGACATTTTTGTTTACAAAAGTCTAATGTCAGCTTGAACAAGTTGTAGTTTATTGGAACTCTAAAGGCCATATTGATTGTTAGCTTTGTGCATTGGTACCATTGGGACGCTCGGACCCTGGATCTTGTTTGCACTATTTTTTTCTGCTTTACAAACTTAGTTCTGGCATTTGCCAGAAAAAGCACAGCCGGTTAATGGTTCGGAACCCTGCTTTATCTTTGCCATCAGTGCAACAAAAGCTATAATTATCTGCAAAATAAACTTGCTTCCTTGATTGTTAGACAAAATAAAGCATTGACCAGTTCCAGATAAGCCGCTGTGTTAGACCACTGACTCTGGACAACATCATTGAAGTGGTTGAGAAAGTTCTTAGGTTCATAGTTTTGAGCATCTTATATTGTAAATTTAGATTTTAAAAATGCTCCAAACAGTATTCTGGGCATTGTTTTGTTTTGTTTTTTTTTTTTTTTTGTTTTTTTACACTAACATCCTATTCCTCCTATTCTTTCTGGCCCCTCTCAGTTTGGGCCAAGAAAGCCTGGCACTCGCCTGAAGCTCTCAGTCAGTCTTAAGCAGCTGGGATCTGGGGGAGCTCCCTGCAGCTCTGCAGCACGCTGGCAACTCTCTTTTCTTGCCCCCACTACTCCCAATTCTGACTTTTTTTTTTAACTCCCAGCCAGCCTCCAAATACAATACAGAGAAGCCCTGTGCAGTGAACACAGAAAGACACTTGGCATGACGCATACATGCACACTTTTATAAACCATTGAAAGAGACAAGGCCAAAGGCGGAAAGAGGAGCAGACGCCTCTCAGATGCTGGACTTGGCTTGGTGTGCCACTGGACACAAACGGCTGCACTCAAGATTACTGTTGTTTATTGTTTATGGAAGGAGCCCGTGCCACACTCTCTGCTCTCTTCATCTTGAGTCTCTTGACTTGTTTCAGCCAATTTTCTGGGGAAGAAATGAAGAAATGAAACGGCATGTTACTGTACAGATTGGATGTGTGTTTCTGTGTTTGGTTATTGGTATCTTACTTATCAGACTTGCTCCTCTGCTGAAGCAGCACTTCTCAGTCTTGTCATGTTGTATCCCTTCATTTATATCTGAAAAGAGATGCATCATGGTGTATATCTTCACGAAGAAGAAAGCAGAAGTCTTTATGGCGCGATAAAAGTCAGACAGGTTAGCCATTGCAAAATGTTAAAGTGTCCCAATACCAGAATCACGTCTCTTTAAATTTCTCACTTTTTTTGAGAAATGCAACGACTGGCAGGATTGACTCCTTATTGCTGGTAAGCTGTTTAGGACTCCATGTGCCGCAGCAAACAACACAACAACAAATCGTTTTATTCCGATACATTTGCTCGTGTTTTAACCGTTAAATTTGGCACAGATTGTCAAATTAGTATTTTGGCAAATGTTTTTATTTCTCCTGTTCTCACCTTGACTTTCTCACTGTGACCTCCTGGATTTTTAAATCTTTTCTTTTAACATATATCAAAGGCTTGGGAAAATTTGAAACAAACAACTCCCTGTTTTCTTATACTTATTAAAAGAGTTTGTGATTTAGTGTGCAAAATTGCTTATTAATGGGCTTTGGCCTAGTGGCAAAAGCGTGAAAATGAATGAATGAATAAATTAACTTTATAGAGTGTTTATTGTTTTGAATATGTTAAAAAACATAAAAATACTTTTATTCTAATCCAGTCTAAAGCTGCACAAAAGTATAGATTTACCTTTTTTGAAACAGTCTTTCCACAACACCACAAAACTTTTTATTTCTGTTTCACATCTTTTGTAAAAACTCGGGGGAAAAAAAAGTTTGGATCAAAGTACGGAAAAGTTTGTTGCAGATACTGTGTCTTGCTGCTAACCTACCCTGCTGGTGAGGATGCAGGATCAGCGCAGACAGAAGGACATGGTCTGACTGAGGATTTTACCAACAGGGTCACAGCCCCACCGTGCTGCCCAGCGAAGGGGAGCAAGCGCAAACAGGCGTAATTCGGGAAAGCTAAAAGAAATTTGGACTGTGTTCTTGTAAATAATTGTGTTCATTGTTCTCTGCTGCTGTTGGTTATGATCACAAGCTGTTTAGTAGGCCCCTGTTTGTCTGGTGCTCGCTATGAGTCTGGTGTCAGCCTCTGTGTTCCTGAAGGGAGCCACTTGTGCCAGGGGGTGAAGATGCCAACTCTCTGACCCAATGGCCCTGCATCTGATGTGCCCACACTGGGAGCAAACAGTCCCTGGGCCAGCCCGGAGACTCAGGTCATGCTGTGCGCATGCTGCTCAACTGTTAAATAAAGCTGGTTCAAAGAGCACATTCCTGCTCCCAGAACAACAGTAAAATAGCAAAGGCTCTTGCTTGTAGTGTCAGAGTAGCAGATTGTTTCATTTTATTGTTGTGCCTTTATCAGGGCCAACAATCAGTTTGGAGTTAGCATATTATAGAACTGCAGACTACCTTAACTCCTTTGATTAGGTGTAGGTTTGAGGTTTACTCAGAAACTGACACCTTTATATACCAATTGCTACTTTCTTGTAAAATTTAGATAGAAAACAAGTCACTGTGCAAGTTTGTTGTGATAATACCGTGGCAGGTTGTTACAGTGTATCTTGCTTAAAAGGTCTGGTTCTTCAGAACCTTTGATGCTTATTCTGCTGTTTTCTGAAAAGGAATCTGGCATGATTTCAAACCAAGATAAAGGTTAAAACCTTAGTCACATGCACCCATGGGGGCTGACCCTTACGGGCGCTACAGGTTTTGGGTTGTCTGGGCCCATGAAAGGTAGTAGAAAGGAGTGGTTGCAGCTTAAGGGGAGCACAGGTGTATCTTGCAGTTCCGTTGAGGTTTGTACGGCCACCTCAATGGACGTCATGAACGCACCGTTGTGTGTGGTAAGTGTATTGTGAAGTTTTTATAAAGCTAATGGAAGTTACATGCACTCATGATAAATGGGTGATGCTGTCCTCCACTACATTCGAGTCATTAGTAAGGTGCAAGTACTGGCCCCTCACACACGAATGCTGCATGCACGGAGTGGGATACAGACGTGCACGTAGAATGTCCACACTAACTACACTCTGATTGGTAATTTACTCATTTCTGATACAAATCCAAAGGCTGGTTCACACCATCTACATGCTAAATGCATGACCATTTAATGTTGAAAGTTGAACCAGGTTGACCTTTGACCAGTCAGGGACTTGGATTAGGTAGCAACGTATGGATAACATCCCATAACATCTTAATACACGGAAGAGCCAACCGTTTGAAACTGATCACAAAGGAAAAATTAATAATTGGAGTTTGTGCCTGGCCAGATTTCTGTGACATGAAGTCTTGTATGTCGTATATCAGAATAGAGCTGTGAAAGAATAAGCCTGGAGCAAGTTTCACCAGAATTGCACCGTTTTGACATTTCACACCAGGCTTCCAACTGTGAGTGCATTCGCTTGTTTTGGGTTGCAACAATCTAGTGTGAACACCGTATGCTAAAGGCCCGTACAACAACACATGCCCACCGTGTACGTAGCATAACAATCAGGCTGTGCTGCAAGGAGCACGTACCTCTCATGGGAACAGCACTGATGGGGTCCTTGTGCAGTCCTTAGGACATGGAGGAATTGAAAAATGTGAAAAACCTTTACAACACTCATGCGTTTCACCTACTTCACCCCTACTTCTACATGCCCGCAGGAAAAAAAAAAAAAGAACATTTTTGTTTAAGGACTTACAGAGTTTTCTACAACCTTTCAACTTGGTTTGTTCACCTTTTCCCCGTGTTCACCTGTAGGGGCAGTTGAGACGAAGGCATTAGTTCAAGTTAATGAGGAATCAATAAAACTTTTTCACCGTGTGCACCCTGCACACGGACCATTCTTCCTACGTGTGAGAACACCTGAACAATCTCACTCATGCGTCATAAAACTTTAAGGTCCCGGAAGTTAAAAAGACAATAATTTTCACAGTAGAACCAAAAGCAGCATTCCTACATGTGAGGTAACAGTAACTGCACTAAGGAATGCGCTTAATGAGGATTAACTGCAGGAACTGCTGTTGCTTTGAAGCTCCTTAGGCACTTTCCTGAAGAGAAGGCAATGTGACAGCTGTCAGTCTCATTGCGCTGTTTTCTGGAGGTTTCCCATGTCGATTCAAAGTCTGCAGTTGGTAATGGTTGAACCTTTGTGACTTCATGGCTGTGGACTAATGCCAGCAGTGTTGTGTACTTCCCCAGAAGATCAGTGGCTAAGTGGAGCACAAAAGATGAGCTTGGCAATAGAAGGCAGATGCTCATGCTGCTGCTTGCTGCCTCCACTTTCTTCTATGCTCCTTCATTCAGATTTGTTTTGGAGGTTCTGAAAAGGGGGCCTCCACTGCGAGGGAAGAGTTTGATTTTACTGCACGGTAGATGCCAGAGAGTAAACGCAGGCCCCGCTAACAAAGTGGAATTGAATCTAATCTGCTCCAGGTTCTCATGTTTGATCTGAAACCCGCTTCAGTTCACCACAGCTCCCCAAATTTAAGGTAGACAGGATGTTATGGTATTTTGTCCTATAATAATCTGACATCACGGTGCATGAAAACAGTTCTCATATGTTACTTGTCATTATGAAAACCGTGGGTCATGCATTCATACATTCATCCTCATCTTGTGTTTGTTACTGCTGGTAGTTTATTATAGATTTATTTCCTGTAACAGGGTTTGCATACTAACGTTGTTTCTTTAGCGTTCATACTGTATATATTATCTTGCTGATGTCTTGCATCTGGGGAAAGGTCCAACCGTATACACTAAATCACTATTTCTCTTCCTCCAAATGAAATTTGATACAAAACCCGAAGCTAATACAAACTTTGCTGTGACTCTGTGAAAAGACTGCCTGCTTTTCATACAGATAGAAATTTCAAATAAAAATGTCTCTTCAGGCTGAACTGAAGCTGACTGACTTAAAGTCTGTCATTCTGCCACAACTGATCAGACATCAAAGAAAAAAGGGCAGAAAAACCCTTAAGCAAACAGTTAAACTGGAATCACAAAAAGCAGCCACCCACGCACATTTCACAACGAGCATGGGATGATCCCAAAGAAACTCAACTGTTGTTTTTGTGTTGAGTTCAACCGTGTGTTTCATGTGTGATGGTTAGTGTGTAGAACACAACTTTCAGAGGAATCCCTGTCACTGTAGCTGCACACAACTAACTGCACACAGGTGTGGTTCCAGAAAAAATGCAGTTTTGCCCTTTGGCAGACTAACTAGATCTTGCCCTAGGAACCTACTCTGACGTAAATAAAGAAAAGTTAAACTAACACAGTGAGGAGGGCAATGTTTGAAAGACCACTGTATTTTTGGTGTTTTTACCATTTGCTTGTGAAAGTTTTCCTGATGATGGAAGACATAAGATAAGAAAATTATGTTCAAAATTGAATTTCTGAGCATTTCCATATTTAAATTCTTAAAGGCCGTTTGAATAAGATCCTATATGTGTTGTAGAAAATATGGTGCGCACCCTGCTCCACTCCATTCTGATGCATCCACTGCAGACAAATGAAGGTCTTGGTTTTCACGTCTGATCTTGCATCTGGCTCAAAACTCCAACATTGCTCGCCACTTTTGTTGCACCAGCAATGTTAGTTTGGGGTTGTGAGGGGCTGTAAGAAGGCAGGAAAACATGTAAACAGAGAGCTCTCAGCAACAGGGAGGGAGGGGACAAAGGGGAGGAGGGGTTGCTCAATGGGTCCCGCCCACAACTCAGAGATGAATTTCTGATGAAACTACTGCCCCTCTGCAGAAACTATGTCCTAGAAAGCAACAGGTTTTTTTTTATCATTTTGGGCTAAAAGCTGCATCATCGTAACTAAAAGACCACTTTGAAAAAAGGTCCATAGAGGATTGGACAGGGTCTTTAAAGACATCCTACAATATTTTAATGAGATTAGGGCTGGATTACACATTAGTCAAAATGACTAACACTTAACGTAAGTAAGTAATGGAAGTTTTATGGAAGTTTTACCTTATTTTCTAAATGCTAACCTGGAAAATGTGCGACTAGAAGTTTGTTTATTATTTGTCATATTCTCTTGACAATCAGAGAAAAAAACAATTGGTCAATCAATTTTTTAATCCAACAAAACTACAATTCCCAATGCCCTGTCCCTTTACTTGTGGTATCATTAAAAAGCCCCAAATGTCCTCTGTATATTCCAGAAGGAGTGAATTCAGTAGCATGCAGTGGTTGGGTGATATTTAGGTTTAAAATGTGTCTACAAATTTAAATTACTGGTAGTAGGAGGATAAGCAGGATCAACACAAGCTCACTAAACTAATCAAGAGGTATTTGTATTATGCAATTGTAGTACGGGGACGGCCGTGGTGCAGCGGTAGGTTCGATTCCCACCGCCCCCGTCCATCGGTCGAAGTGTCCTTGGGGAAGACACTGATTGCCTCTGGTGGAAGATTGGCGCCAGTGTTCGGCATCGGAGCCATCATCAATGTGTATGTGAATGTGTGGATGGGACTGTGACTGTAAACCTGGGCCTTCAATGAAGCGCTATACAAGTGTACAACATTTACCATTTACTTTTAAAAAATACAGATAAATAGGCATGAAAATAATAAATGAAATTCAAAAAGGTAACATTTTCCAGAAGGGCTTTGTGTGTCATTGCTGCATGTATAACATAGATCGAATGTCATGCTTTCTCCACTTCCTGCTTCATTATCCACATTATTGTGTGCCTCCCTTCCACATCCGTTTGCCCCAATGCACTGGAGCCATAAAATCAATTCAGAGCGTACACATTGTCAAACAAGGATGTAGATCCTGGTCTGCTTCATCCACGGTGTCAGCTTTGATCGACTCAAGATTTTATCCTAACTCTCTTGAAAATTATTCTGCACCCGCAAACCCTTAACTTTACACACACACACACACAGAGACGTGCACATGATTATACACATATCTTGATTTCACCAGATAGATCAAAGTCTTATTGCCATCAGTCCTAAATTCCCTTTTTCATAACGACATCTCTGGTTCCTCATCAAGTCTGTTTATCATCCCGTCTTTGATGCCCCGCAGTGGGCTTGCCCTGCACTCTCTGTGCTACTTACGAATTGACCAGGCCAATAAGAGATTAGGTGGATGGAGGTGCCTACACATGGCAGTCACATGTAACTGATGCCACTGGGAGTCAGATGTGGCAATCATTAGCACACAGCATCAGACGCAGCATGGAAGCACACGCAGCGTGTGCAGCTTGAACAAATAAAGCCCTCTGTGTTTTGGAGTGAATTCTGCCGCCGCCTTATTACCAGTTTGAAGTGAGGTTTGCTGGCGATGACATTAATGACAAACAGAGCACTCTGGTTTCCTCCTCTGGGATGGAAACTGCTGCTTTGAACTTAAACAACTTCTCCATTCATTCCCTATGGGATGAACACACTGGGAGTGAAGTTCTGTGTAATGTCTATGGAGGCTGAAATACTCGTCTGAAACAAGAATATCAACTCTTGGGAGGCGGGAATAAACAATTTAACAACATAGTTCGAAGGAATTCTGCTCTACCACACGGTGCATTTGAAATGAAAGCGCTGCAGACACCATGAACCAGATTATTTGGTTGTTGGTCTTGATAGAATTAGTGAAACCAAACTTCATAAACGTCAAAAGTGCTAAAGAAAGTCATTTTCACAGTAAAACACATTTATTTCATCACAATGAATTCATGAGCATTTACTAAATAAAAACAAACCAGACCAGTACATAATTATTCACTGTGTGTTATTTGAAAGTTTGTTTGGTTATTATCTGAGTTTTCTGCAGGTTTTCTTGCTTCCTCTCACAGTTTACATCGTGGATGGGGCTGACTGGTGCTTGTCAACTGCATGCAAGTGGAACTTAAAGTGTGCATGCTTGTTTATTTTCCTAAAGTCCCACTCGGATCATCTTTTGATCTCTTATGTTGAAAATTGTTCCCCAGTGGGTAGGACAGTTGGAACAAAGCAACCCATCCCTACTCCTCTCCCTGTTTCTGAGAGCTCTCTGTTTACATGCTCTCCCTCTACCTTACAGCTCCTCACAACCCCAACCCAAATGATAATCAATATTGGAGCTATCCAGCTGTGCAGCTTTGATCCAGATGAAGAGCCCGGCCACCATAAAGATGGTAACAAACACCTGTTAGGATATTAGAGACGGGACACAACTGGAGGATAAATGGTATTGCGCATTTAAAATAGTGCTGTCAATCAATTAAAAAATGATTCGATTATTCACATTTATGAAGTGTGATTAATCACGATTCATCAGAAGGTTTTACTCAGTAAATTTTATATGACAATATGCATCTTTTGAACAAAAACTGAGGCCAGAGAAGCATTTTTTCTTGATTTTTCATGGTGTAGGTCCTTTAATGTTTCTGTTAAAAGCCAGTCAGGAGGTGCCCCCAACAACGGGAACACAGGGCATCTGGGTTACAAAAGCTGGTACAGACATTGTTTAAAAGTAGATTTTTTTTATGAATTAGATGGAGGATCATAAAATATCAAAACAGCTGCACAGTGGTTAGTTCTGTTACCCCCCAGTGAGAAAGCCCTGCTTCAAATCTCTGAGTTCTCTGAGAAATTCGGTTTCCTCCCTCGGTCTAAAAACATGCTTCATAGATTACTTGGTCTCCCTAAAGTATCCCTAGGTATGACTGTGAGTGTGTGTGGACTTGCAACAGACTGTTCAGGGTGTACCCCCACCTTCCCCTAACAGTAGCTGGAATAGGCTCCAGCAGCCCTGTGACCCGGATTTAGCTTGAAGATGGATGGATAAAATTCCAAACGTGAAGTTCAGGTTTGAACTTTTCTATTATTCATTGAGTACGTCACATGTCTTCCATTCACCTTTTAACTGATTTATTGTCAAACTATGTTTTTCTAATTGATTCTGCTGCATTTCTTGTTTAGTTTAGGGTTTTTTTTTTGTGTGTTTTGTTTTTATGTACGAGTTCCTGCAAAGAAAGTCATGTCCTGTCAAGCATTCCATTAATTTGAATAATTCTGTCATTCTTATGCTTTCTGTTAAAAGCATTTTTTAAACAATGTCATAAATCAAATAAAAAAGCAATGTTTAGTAATGTTCTCATATTAGGTCTGAATGTTCAAACATTGCGAGTGAATGTAACCCACTGGCATAGAAAGTTGCCTCCAGCTTCCTACTTCAGTGTTCAAAAGCTGCTGAGTGCCCTCTCCTGCTTCCTCAGGCTCGCACAAGAGTTTCTCATGTGTGCAGTGGGAAAGCACGGCACTGGAGGGCTCAGGATGTGAGTGCATGGCTGTGTTTACAGCTGCTCTGCTCCACTTTCCTTTGTTTCTCCATTAGCGCCCGTTCTTGCATCTGCAGAATGTGTGCACTTGCAGCTGTTACACATGCGTGCAAGGGTTTTCCTAGGATTTCTCACTCAGGGACTTTGTCCTTTGAAAGGTGTGCCAGCCAGTCAGCTGAGAGGGAGGGAGGAGAAAACAGGATCTGAAGCAAGCCGTGGTGTTAGAACTGGGACAAAGATGAGAAAAATGAGCTGGAGACCCACTGAATTCCCGAAAAGTGGTGCCGCCATGCGGAGGAGGTTCCTTTGAACCTGGCTCCAGATGCTTGTGTGTTGTAAACATTGCTAACCTAACATAGCAGGCGCAAGTGAGATAAGGCTGGATGCTATTTAATAACAGGTGTATTATGGCCAGGTGACACGTATTTCCGTTCCCTTTGATCTTTGCAGATAATCTTGTGTTTTTTGTGTCCTAATAATACACTTTGGTTAAATATTAGTATATAGAGAAATAAAACAAAAAGTCTTTTTCTTTGTAACTGGGGGTAACCAGAAATGAAAACTGAAAACACAGATTGTTTCCCTTTTTTTGCAGGTTTTATCCTAAACGACACAGACTGAAGCTACATCCCCACGCTTTTTACTGTCAAATGACCGAGATGTGACATGAAAAATGATTGACACTCAAACTTGCTGCCCTGCCACTGCTGACAAGCCTTGTGACGCTGTCATTAGGTAAAGGACAAACAGTTATGGCACCGACTGACCCAAGCACTCTTTGAACTTCAGATGAATTGTGGGTCTACCGGCAGCTGTTCAAAATGACCTTACCCCACAAAAATCAATCAGCACAAACATACTGGAAATGTTGGGGTTGTGGGGGCCGTTACAGCAGCAAAGCGCACGCCGTCGGTCTGTTTATAACACCAGCGTCGCCAGTGTGTCATGTACAGCTGTGATGCAAGAAGCAGAGGTCTTTGTACAGTTTTTATGATTTGATAAATCATCACAGTACGTAAAGACTTTCCATCCCGTTTATAGCCTTTTTTAATTACTGTTTCAAGTTTAACAGAATGGATTAGTGGACTCAACTCAGTGGAAAACTCTCCCACGAACCGGCCAAACACACACAGTGTCGAGGTGTTCTTTTCAATGATTGAAAGATGCTGCTGCACTTGTTAACCCATGTCTCGGGTCCAAATCTAATAGAGAGGAGCATCAAGCACATCCAATGCAGCACACTTCCAGGGTTTCCCACATGTTTGTGTGTCACATTGACTGACTGTCTGGACTGCTCGGCTGGCAAAGTCACGCGCTTGATCTCAAAAGTCTCCTCTATTCTCTTTCATTCCGGTCACACTGCCTTTAGTTTCCTCACGCGTGCTGGCGTGGGCTGAGGTATGTGTTGGTTATCTGCTTCTAGAAAAGCAGTGCCCTTGTTGCTTCATATAGTCCAACTAGTGACCGACTATTGATAAGACTAATGTCTCCCGATAGCTCCCAAGCTTTCAAGTCCCGGCACAAAACAGCCGGCGCCCTTTTATGTTGTTTTCCCAAGCCAAGGACAGACAGGCCTCCCTACAGGACCCAGCTAGCTAATCAGTAATCAGTAACTTGCTGAGCCCAGCAGTTCCCTTCAGATGAGCTGCTTTTCAACTTCCTTCATTCTTAACTTCTTCTTTGCCTCTTTACCTCTACGTTCTTGTCTAATTGCCCACCTGCCCCCATCTTTCCACTAAAATCATCTGCTGGTGATCCATTCATTTACTCTGGTTTTTTTGCATGTTTCTTGCATTTTTAATGAATTTATGTTCTTGAAAGGCAATGATCATCTTCCTCCCTTTTTCCTTATGTCCGTATTTGTTACACCTGCTGCCTTTTTTTCCCAGCTAATAAATGAACATCAATAACTGTGGGGTCAGAAGGGAGATCTGTGGGCAATGCCACCCAGACATGGTGCTATATTAAAAGATTAGTACCACTATTTTGATTTTATTTACAACTTGCCAAAAAACTGATTATGTGACAGATATTGAATCCTCTTCAGCCACCCTGACTGTGCTTGTGTTTTCTGAGCCAACAGCATCAGCTTCTCTCCAGACTTTTTCATTGAAGCGTCTGGCTGGACTTCTCTTTTTGTTAAAAAGCTTCTCTTCCATCTTTTCTCAATTAGCAACACTTAAGTGAGTTTTCTGACCGGCTCCACGTTCTGCAGGTGCTCAGTTGTATTCATATCATTCACAGAAGCTGAATTTTTACCAGTAACCAGCACTTAAAATAACCCGGCGTTCATCGTTCGTTCCTGTCTCATCTGCCTGCTGATCAATAAGCTTTACAGGCTTTTATTTAAGAGCTAAATGAAGAAACTCCAATCCTCAGATCACACACTCCTCTGTGCTAATAGTTCATAACATGAATGTTAAAAACATGGAAATGCTTTGACAGATCCAAGCTAAATTGAGAAAAATTGCTCATAAACGTGAAAAAAAAAACAATTAAAGTTATTCCCCCAATGGACACAACTTGGCTGAATTATGAAAAGATTGTGATTTTGATTTAAAAGTTCCTAAATTATTTCATAATTTGATTTATTTGGATTCAATATTGGTGTATTCAAATTCCTTTTTACAATCTGTCATTTAGAAACAAAAAACTTTTCTCTTAACTAGTGGAATCATCTGCACAAATGTGGAGCTTTTGTTATTACAATTATGGGTTCTTACATTAAGTACTAAACTACTTTTGTCTGATAAACATTAAAGAATTATTTTAAAGAAATATCAGTTAGAAGTTTTCCTAATAGCTTTTTTGTTTTTTGGTGTAAAAATTTATGAAATATTGATTTTCTGAAATTCTGAGGTTTGAATGAATTACTTTATTGTTATTGTACATTTTACAACAACTGAAGATGTGAAAAAAACCTTTAGTAAAAAATGAATGCAAAAAAACTTTCAACTAAAATTCAATGCGATTAATTTGATTTTCTTGTATAAAACCTTTGGCAAATAACTTTTTTGTTTATTATGTTAGTATTGTTAGACATAACACATCAAGCAAACTTGGCTTTTGCAGCAAAGCACTGAATATAACTTTTGAAAAGTGCAACAGATTTGTTTTTTGTTTTTTTAATAATCTTATTCAATCTTGTTTTTATTTTAAAGCTTATTTTAGAGCTTTTACATGCGTTTAAGTTCCATTTGGCATTGATTTAAGCACAGCGCAGACTCTTCCTGAAAAGGGCTGTCCTCATTCTCTGACATCAGAAATGACGTCACCTTACGAGGTGAAATGAGTGAACACATCAAAATTTAGCTTTAAGGTTGTTTATAGTGAGGAACCAAGAGTATTATACACTTAAAAGCTCAGAAAGTTAGTGTTTCTTGGTATGCCCCCTTTAAACAGATAAAGCTGTTGATCTAAGTATCGTGTTTGCAAACTACAGCAAATAAATGAGTTGTTTATCGTGCTCTTTTGGGACAGGTTTTTTGGTTGACATTTTTTTGGATTCTACTTTCAAACACTCTCTCGGTTTGTTTTATATTTAAATTCTTCACACAGAAAAGTGTAAAATTGCCATTGAAAATAACTATTCAGTCATTTCTTCATTTGCTGCACAAACTGAACAAAGGTCCAGTTTCTCTCAATGCTGATGAAATTGCAATTGTAGAAAAATAACTGCAGAGTTTTAGCATCAACAGTCACAGCATGTTTGCTTTCCCTCACATCAATATTTTAAAAGAATTGAAACAACTTGTTTTGCATCGTCTGGGCTGAACTCATTTAAAGAGAAATAAACTATAGTGTGGTTGAAGCAGAGTAAAGCATGTGGCAGCATTCAAGTGACTTTGTGTGGTCCCTTTGGTTAGTTTTCCATGGGAACACATTCCATCCATTCGTCATTTGTTTCATTCTTTGGCCTCTTTCGTTTCTGGATAACTGGACCCACATGGTACCTGGTACAGACACCAGCAGCTCCTAGTATTATAATGTGCTGTGCCTTTTTTTCAATTATTAGCCATAAAGTCTAGGTATAGACATTTTCTAATCCATGCTGGGATGAACAGGAGCTTAGCAGAAGACAGAGAAGACAACAGTCAGGTGGTGATAAATAGGGAGAGCATTTAGGAGGCAACTGAATTTACTTTACATATGCATCTGTGGTTGCTTTTGTTGGAGTTTGCAGACAGGTGTGGTGAAAACAATGTTTGAGGACAAAAATATGAAACTGAAGATAAATGAAAACCTTGCTGTGACACAGAGCTCCAAGCAGCTTCAGCAGGAGGTGGCTGGAGACAGCCCTGCTCTCTCTGATATCACTCTTGTTCCTGAAAACCAAGTCATTACTTCTTCTTGTGTCCAATTATGAATGCAGTTCCTATCAATACATTTCAAATTAAATGATCTTTATTATCCCTTCAGTCCAAGCAGTTGTGGTTAAAATAACTGATGTGTTTGTTTCCTAAATACATTTAGATCTGAAACTTTGGTAGGACTTTATTGTATTGTTTTCAATGGAAGCGTATTGTAGTTTATAAAAAGGGATTTTTATTTTTTGTGTTTTTCGTGGATTTCTTTTTTCAAATTTTTTTTTCAATGTTTTTCGTCCTTTTTTTCGTATAACAAAGGCTAAAAACTACAAACAGGCCAGGTTCTGCTCATAAATCTGACCAAGCCACAATGTGTCCATGACCTGTGTCCATTCTGTTTATGTGCTAGTCACAAAATCACCAGTCTAACCTACTTTATCCACAAACATTACAGAGCAAAATGTTGAGGTAGGATTACCAGTTTTAGTTAATGTCGTGTCGAGAACTTAAACAAAATGAATTAATTTATCAGAAAGTCCACAAAAAGTCCATTACTTTTATTAGTATTGATGTATTTATACATGCTCTAATTTGAAACTTAATCATGAGATCTAACCAATTTCTGTCACAAACTTTAGCCTAATGATGTTTTTTTTCTCTTTTGTTTCCTTTTCTTCATATCCCCTTCAGTTTTTTCAATGACTAATTCTTCACAAACTCTATATACACTTCCTGTCAAGTAAAAACAGTTTCTTTTTTTTTATTATACAACAAGATTAGGTTGTGAATTTCCCCACCCATTTTGATAAGCTGAAACCTTTGTGCTCTGTGATTCATCATTAAAAAAGAAAGTAGAGATTGTACCCAGTTTTATGGCTTTAGATTTTTGAACCCAGCCATTTGGTCTTTTTTATTTGTTTTAAACTAGAAGTTAAAGAGGATTAAGGTGTTGCTTTTTACTGCACAGAAAGTGAAAGCACAGAGCGCGAACCTTTCAGTTACCAGGATGTGAAAGAACATAAAGTATATTCATTTCATGTTGCAGAACAGGTGAAAGAAACCAAAGCTAAAGCTGAAATGACTGGCTGATGAGAAATGAGGGGAAGAAGATTTTTTATACAGAGGCATATTTTCCTTTGACTTCTATTTAGATGCTGCTGGGTTTTTGATCTGCTGTGGTCTCTTTCCTGAATGTGTTGGAGTCACGATGATCCACCTGGAAAATGTGTCCAGTGACTTTAAAGGAAACTCTTCTGGCTGCCATATACAGTATAATCATCTTTTTTCTTAAAAATGTGGCATTCTAGCAAAGGACACAACACAAAAAATCCTTTTAATTTTACATTTGAAACCAGTTTAAATACCTTTCTAGTTTTATATTCCACACACTCACATTGGTTTAAATAACTGATTCACTAGTGATCATAAAGCGTAGTTATAAACTGACATGTTGTTTTCTAAATATTTTTGGCCCTTGCATTGACCCAGTATTCTGTATTCATGGCTGAACGTCTTTTTTATCCATCAAAAATATATTCACATCTTTCACCTGTGTTGGCATGTGTCATTTTCCTTAAAAACTGAGACTTTTGCTGTCATCTGTCATGAAAACAGGTTGTGTTGTGACTAGAACGTGTAACGGTAGCTTTATGCTAGTCCTCATAGAAAATCATTCACAATAAAAACAGCTATAAAATAAACAGCAAATTTTGAGTTTAAAAATCATAAAAGATCAGATGTTCCTTGTTTATTTTTACAGTTAATCAATATTTGAGTTATTCGTGCATAAAATGGATGTAAATCTCATTTAGGCTTAAATACACCACTGAGTCTTGGTTCTCTCTTTGTAGCTGTTTGGTTTATTACTTGTTTGTGAATTATATTTTACCTGTAATTCGGATTGTTAAGTTTGATTGTAGTTTATGATATTTGTTTCACACTTTCTTAGCTCGTAAGGTGGCTTAAAAGTGTATTTCTGTAATATAAGTGTCTTCTCTGTCAGTGGATGGAGGGTGACTGATCGCAGAACAGCTGTTTCCGCTGAAAGGGGTGGGGGTTAACACCATTGTCTCAGCCGCCTGTGCTGCTGCTGGCCATGCTGCACTCCAGCTGCCTGCCTCCTTCTGCGGCTCTACGTCTCATAGAGGGCGCTAGTCAGATTAGCTGGCTGTTGCTGCTTCCGCTTCTGCTGCTGAAAGGGACAGAGAACTTTAACTGAGCCTAAAGCAGCTCAGTTGACAAAGCAAGTAGACGATTTGTGCACACACTCTTAAGTAAAACAAGGTCAAGTGCACCAAACTAAGACGTAAAGTTATGTTAATTTGCCTTTTTACTTTCAATTCTTGCAGCAAATCAGAGATTTTATGATTCAGTACTAACTCAAAAGATTCCAAAGGGCTGGAAAGCAACAACAGTTGGTTATTTTTAGCCGCAGTGGCCGTTATAGTCCACAGTTTGTTGGTACGACCCTTAAAAGTGCAGCACAGACTAACAAAAACCACCGGATCTTCTCATGATGCAGCAAAATAAAAAAAGGCAGTGAACTAACATGCTGAGTCAAACTGAGTTCTCAGCTGTTACGAATCTTCAGCCTGTTGTTCACCACACCTCACACTTAACCTTTTGTTTCACATCCTCCTGCATTCAGCACACAGGAACTCCCTGTGAGCTGCATATCAGTGGCCATCACTGCTGCTTTACTGTCTCAGCCTTTGTTTCAGGTGTTTTTTTGGTTTTTTTCTAAATATATATATATATATATATATATATATATAAATTATATATTGATTATGAGCCACATGGGTGGAAGTTCATTTGTATTTTGAGTAACTGAAATCCATGAGGTGGAAGCCCTTTTTCTCCTCTTAATGCTCATTTTCTCCACCAAAAGTCCCATTTCCCAGTGAAATATTTACATCTATTTAAAGACCCACTCCAAAGATTTTGGTGTTTTTGGCATTTTTCTCATGATGGAGGACAATTTTAAAAAAATAGATAAATTTAAAATTGCGTTTCTGAGTATTTCTTTGTTCAAGTAGTGAATCTAGAGCAGACAAAAAATGCAGTTTGAAAAAGTTTGTTGTTGTGATGCAGTTTTTAGCAAAAAGCAAAAAACTTGTGCTGTTCATTAGATTTTGCCTCTGGCTTGTGGGTGAAAGTGTTGGCGTGGAAGTTAGCTTCAACTAATTTCCCATCACCCCTTTTTTAACGCTCACCTGTTATTTTAATGCACTTCACAAACCCAAGCTAACTTTAACCAATAAAACTGCAAGCAATATCGGCGCTATCCAGCAGTAAAGTTTAGAGGAAGACGCTGATGGATCTGTTTGTCTACAAGTGGATGCATCAGAATCGGAGCAGAGAAAGGTGACTCTGGCCCGCCCATGGCAGTTGCTGCGTCACAGATCCGAGCTTTTCAAACCATAGGTTTTCCTCTGCTCCTAATCAACACGAACTAAATAAAGAAATACTCAGAAACTCAACTCTCACCGTGAGCTAAGAGCACTAACCACTACACCACTACAAATGATCATCCATATTATTAAATTAATAAAATATCAACTTTTTTATTTCTGTACCTTCCGCATCTGTAGCTTTTGTACCCTGTCATCAAATGAATGTTGGCGGCAGCTCCTGAAAGATTTCTATCAGAAAGAATACAGACCCACTCCAACAAAAATGGTGTTTTTGGTTTTTAACATGTTCTTGTGGGATTGTTTTGATGATGGAGGATAAAGAAAATTAAAGTTGCTTTCCAGAGTACTTCTTTATTGAAGTCATGAAACAGGAGCAGGTGCTGTTTGAAAAGTACTGTTTTTGTGACAGATTCCGATGCATCCACCTGCAGATAAATAGGTTCATGTGCATCTTGGTTTTCCTCGTCTGAGCTGGCATCTGACTTTAAACAAGCAAGGACACTCAACCAGATAAGCAGTGCTGTTTATGGATCAACAAAGACCGAGTTAGTCTCCTATGAGCTCAGCTTCTGTTAATCAATGATGCAGCCGTCCACTTTTTTTAGGCACAGTTAAATGCCCATTAACAGTAGAGACACAGATTTCAAAGAATCCTTCCATCATTCCTTACAAGGCAATTATCAACCAATCACATGGGAATCAGTGGCCTTCATGTCATGTGGGTCTATTTTTCCTGACGAGGGTTAAAGTTTAGTCAATCCCTCTGGGAGTAAGAGAGAGTTCCTCATGAGAAGCTCAATCACATGCAGGACCGATTTTTTTTTTAAATTGACTTCATGAAGATGAAAACAGAAGAACATCTCAATCCAAAACAGAAAACAGAAGTGGACTGCTTGAAAACAAGAAATGCAATTTCAGGTTCAGAAAAATCTCATTGCTTGTCATGTATGTCATTAAAAGTTGTTTTCAGTCATTTTGATATTATGTCGTGGAAATTGGGTAATTAATACATCCTGGGTAGTTTGAATCAAGTCCGTTGAAGCCATTTTTAGACCTCACAATAATGATATTCCTCGGAGGGCGTGTCTTTGTAAAGCAAAGCTGTGCTTCCATTGGAATGCATTTGAAAACACTAAATATTTCTGTGCTGTGAAATATGCTTTTCATTTTGTCTTTACAAGGGAAACAATAAATGCATTGTTTTCTGTTATTTCTGCTCTGAATTGGTTTCTTTTAACACCCAAAAAAAACAACCCCAGGCCAAAGGCTATTCTCTTTCCATTGCTTGTTTAAAAAATCTAAAACAAAAGACTTTGCACAAAAGTTGACTTGAGTTTTTTGAAACAAACGTTTGGATGGAAAAACCCCTTCAGGATGAGCGCAAGAGCATTTCAATGGCTTTACTGACTGAAATATACAACTTATTTATATAAACTCTTTTTTTTTGTTTACTGATGAAATAATATAAAGTTTCGAAACAATTATGAACTAGTTTTATGTTTTTCTGTATTAATCACTTTTTTATTTTGTTTTTGAAAATAAATATGTTCAAAGTTTATGAAAATGTATTTAAGTTGCTGTTTTAAAGTCATCTGGAGCTGCATTAAAAATCTGAAAATGTGTCATTCACTATGCATAGCTGCAGTGAAACTGGTTAAAAATATAACTATGCATGTTGTGGTTCGAGCACCAAATCTCACTTGATTGCTGCTGATGGACCCCTGTTTCAGAAAGCACATTTGCTACAAGAAAATGACTGTCTGAATGTCTGAGCATCTTGAATAAATGGCTGCCATTTTGGATTTTTCTCACAGAGAAATGGGATCCTTGTTTTTTTTAAGTTGATTTTTTTTAGTTGATGTCAATTTTTTCTTAAAAGCAATTGTCTGCACCTTGAAATGAATTGACCCTCTGGGATGAATAAATTGCTTGAGTTGAATTGAACTGAATTAAGGTACATTTGTGGCAGTTTTGATGCTTGTACCACAAAATGCACAATGTTTGTCTGAAACATTAACCTTCATTACTGAAACCTGGGAGCAAAACAGACTTTAAGTCAAATTCAAGTTTATTTTGTAATCGCATGTAATGCCTGAAAGGCTTTATTCCCTTACTTTTGGCCATTTCCTCCATCCAACCCGTTGTGCTCAATAAGCCTTTAGCCCTTTTCACACCACTTCTGTACCTCTTTTATATGCTGTGTGAGCTACAACGTCTGGGTATAACAGAATGGAAACAGATAATGTGTGAATGTTGGGAATTATTCACAGCCATATACCCATGCACAGATTCAAAAAAGGAGGCCAAAGCTAACAAGAACACGCTGCAGTTTTTCCACTATTATTATAAAAATATCATGTCCATCCACCTGTGGTACACAGGTCAGTGACAGGAGACAAAGCCCACGCCTCCTCTGATAACAGCATGCAGGGTCAATTCCAGGATTGGTGTGAATGTTCAAAAGGAAACATTGAGATAATGACCACTCCATCTGAGCAGTTTCTCTGTGTGAAAGTGCCCCCTGGCTCACAGTGGTACGACCCATCTGTGGAATTGGTTCACAGGACGGACATTCTGCCAGCATCTCACTGAGATGGTTGTGAAAACGAGGAAGCGAGAGTAAAGTGTGGGATCAAATTTGAATTTCTCTGTGGTTTCTGAGACTTTTGCCTAACAACTTTTTAACCAAACAAGAATGATGTTACACATTTGAAAATAAACACTTTGAACTAATGGTTTTTGACAGCACTCACTTTGGCTTAAAGACCTCAAAAGTTTGTGGTTTTACTTGATAACCAATGTTTATGTCTTTTTGTCTAAATATGACAAAAATATATTTAGTAAAATCCTTCCTGTTGTCATAAATGAGATTTAACTGTGAACTATATGGCAAATTTCAGTAACTGAACCAGAATCAAGTCTCACTTTGTTTAAAAAAACACAAGCATTTAAATTTAACTCCATCTGCAAAAACAGAACACATGAGTGTTAATGAAGAAGTTTTTTTAAGGTGCAGTTCTTAGTTTAATGTTTTGCATCAAGTCAAATGTCTCTGACAGACAATTTAAAATAAGAGTCTAAATCATAAACTTCCTATGTGGGATCTTTATGGTAACTTTGTACGTTTGTCCATTTTATTTCAGGAAAACGTTCAGGAACTTTTCCACCTGATCTAAAACTTTACGTCTTCAATGATTGTACGCTTTGATGTTTGTCAGTCTGGACATATACAAATGCGTATTTCCCTTTATAACTCCTTGGGAATGTCTTATTTTGTAGGGTTCACTTTTAAATCCCCATCCTGTTCAACACATTTTAAATGTCTGGAGTGATATAGACTAAAAATGGCTGCACTTCAGCTAGAAACCATTGTAACCTGGCTGTTTCACTTATATTTCTCAACGCCATGACCATAACATGTAAATTTAGGTAACGTTACGCTGAAAATAGAAAGCTAGATCTGTTTTGACTTTAGTACATCCAGTAAAGAAAAGCCAGAATAGAAAAAACTGCGTGGATTTTATTTTTTTTTCAAAACAACTGCAACAGTAAAAGACAGCAACATAGATTTTTTTTAAAAAGTAACTCAAACAATCAACTTACATTTATTTTTTAATAACCAGCATGTGCAAACAATTGTGTAAAATGACAAGGGATGCTGTAATTCTCATGTTAAAACCGAATCATATGTTACACGATTGAACCGAAATGTGAAGAAAGTGAATTGTTGCATCCCTGTATACTTTGGCCAATGAAAAATGTCTCTGAAAATGTCAAACAGGTTTTGTGGTCTGGTACACTACACCAGACTTGGTAAAAGCTATTTTACATCAGATAGTTTCTGATGTTTTTGTTTGTTGTTATTGTTTTATACACACAACTTATCCAAAACAACATTTTGACCCAAAGTCTGAGGTTTGAACCAAATTGGGGTGAAAGTAAATAGTTGGGTCCCTAATAATGACAAGGTTTTCTAACCTTTGGTAAACTATCAAGACTCCAGAAGATTTTCTGAACAAACACCATTATGCTCTTAGACCAAATGGTCCTGTAGCATTTCTCTCACTATGGAGGACATAAAAAAAGTCCGATTAAAATCGATTATTTCTGTCATCAAATGGATGTGAATCAGGAGCAAATGTTGTTACTACAAAGCACAATATTTTATTTTTGTTATATTTTGCTTCAATCCTCCATCCAAAAAGCTCTTCATTTTTTTCTGTGTAAAAACAAACATGCTATTGTCCCTTTATTTATTTTTATTTATTTTATTTTTATTTTATAATATGATTTAAAGTCCAAATAAAATAAATTCAAATAGGGTTGTGAATTCGACCATTTACACCTGTGAATATGGACTTTCTGAAAAATAACAAACAATCAAATAACAGAAATTAAATTCTTAGATAAATCATATGATTCAAAATACAACATGAAATCAGAAATATTAATTCCTACATAACAAAGTACAGTCTTAAAAACAAAAGCAACCTGCTACATTCTCATACATCCATGTATTCCTCATTTGAGCTGGCATCTGGCTCTAAACTGTTCGGCTGGAAGCTTGAATATTGCTCGTCATTTCTGCCACTCTGGTAATGTTCGGTTGGGGTTTTGAGGCGTTTTAAACTGGAGAGAGAGCATGTAAACAAAGGGTTGATGGGAAGGCTTAATATGCACCAATTTTCCTCCCTATAACTCAGAGGTGAATTGAAATTGAACTCCTGCCGCCCTGTAGAAACTGTGTCCTAGAAAACAACACAGGTTTTTTGATTTTGGCAAAAAAACAGCATAATCCTAATTAAAATAGCACTGGAAATGCTTTGAAAATAGATCAAAAGAGGATCGGAGTAGGAATTAAATGTGTGAATTTATTATCCCGAGGTCTTCAGTTGTTTTCAACCATTTTGGTTTCTGTTCAAAAACCTTTGTGAGGCCAAACGTCTTAAAAGTAAAATAATTATGCTGCCAGTTTCACTCACTCAATGGTAAATGACGTATACTTGTGTAGTGCTTTTCTACCTTCGTTTAAGGCCCAAAGCGCTTTACAGTAACAGTCCCATTCACACTGATGGTGTCTCCGCTTCCAAGCACTGACGACAGCCTCCAACCAGAGGCAATGTGCGGTTCTGTGTTTTGCCCAAGGACACTTAGACACATGGGCGGGCAAAGCGGGCAGGCGGGAAGGGAGCTGCAATCTTCCCATCAGAGGTCAACTGCCCCACCAATGCACCACGGCCCCCCCACATGTGAAATGAATGCCATGCAGTCAAGTCTAATGTCCAAGTTAGTTATAAAATGAGCTTTCCCCCTCATGTACAAACGAGATGTTTAGTTCTCAGTAATTCACAGGGTGAGGGATGAGGTGGTGTGAAAGGGTCTTGTTTACAGATGCAAAAGTGACATTTGACCTTTTCTCTTTGTGATTCTGTGGATTTAACACTCAGCTCGTTCCCAAAAGGGACGCAGTCCCAGGTGTTTCTGACAACAGCGTACTGTCTCACTCTGATTTGCCTACACAGATGTTGAAGCTTCCACCTTCTTTATAAACACCGTACTTCTGCAAAATCCCCCAACTTAAAGTTTTATTCAAAACTGTATTCAGTTTTCAGGGGGGGTAGACATTTGACTTATGCAAGAGTGCAAGGCAATGGTGGATAAAGAAAGTTATGAACAAGCTCCAGCTGCGCAGCACACTGGACAGTAAGGACAGCTGACAAATGAAGTGGGAATTATTCAAATAAACTGACGGGTGATGCTACAACATATATGAGTCTGGACTGCACATTTCCCTGTCTCTATTTTCTCCCAAACATCTGGCAGCACAGAGATGCACACCCTCTTGATGCGAGAGACAAATATTTAAGGCAGCAGAAGGTCATCAAGTTTGTCTGTGAACTCGGCAGAAACTCCCAGAAGATCCCACATCCATTCATGAGTTTTGCAACTTTGTTAGCAGCTTGTTCTGCATAAAAAAAGGCAAAGGAAAGAAGCTACAGATTGTAGAAATTAAAGGGTTGAGCGTGTCATGGATGAGGAAAAGGATGGATTGATAGGCAGCGGGAGAAAACAGGGAGCAATAAGCCAAAAACAACAGGCACATTTAGGGTTTTCCCCTCCTCCTTTTGCAAGTAGACATTTATTCAAGCTACACAGGCCTTACTGTGTCATGGCGTGTTGCCTTGTGTGGGTCAGTAAGTGACTGGACAATTCATGACTCAGCAGATATGCAGATCAGCTCAAAATAGACAAAATGTTCTCTTTTTTTGTTTTGCACATTTCCTCAGCTTCAGCCTCATTGCGACCAATCAAAACAATTGATTTGATCTGCTTAAAGAGGAAGGATTTTTCTTTCCTGTCACAATCTGTGATTAGTATGTTCTAAGCTTAATGAAGGGAACTTACTCTAGAGGTTGAGTCAGAAAGTGAAGTTTCCTTGAAATGAGTTTGTAAATCATCACCACCTTTCAAAAACCTTTATTTTGTACATTTTTACAATGTTTGCAAGGAAATTTTGCAGAATTTTCAACCCATCTGGTCGTAATTATTTGAAAAAAAATAAAATGAAGCAAAAAAAAAAAAGTTGTTGAAGAATCATTTTTGATGTCATTCTACATCCACACTGGGCACGTGATGCGGGTTCTTTAGCAAACGGTGTTCACATTGGACTGTTGCTATGGATACTAGTACATCTCTGCCAACTACAGCTGGAAGAGGCTTAACGCGAAATGTCAAAGTGGTGCAAATCTCGTGAAAGTTTTTTCTTTCACAGCTCTATTCTGATATAGAAAAGATTTGGTTCGTAGAATTCCAGCTGGACACAAACCAGAATTATTAATTTGCCTCCGTCATCAATTTTCAAACGGTTGTCACTTGTGTCTGATACTGTGCTGACTAATATTGGAGCTCCACAGGGAAAAGTACTTTCTCCATTCCTGTTCTCTCTGTACACTGCTGATTTTGCACACAGGTCCACATTATGCCACTTGATGACACAGCTGTTGTGGCGTGTGCGAAGGACAATGATGAGCAGGAATACAGAAGGGACATCTCTTATTTTATCACCTGGAGCAAATGCAATGGACTCATTTAAAAACACAACCAAGACAAAGGAAATGATCCTGGATTTTAGCCGGAAGGAACTGATCCATCAGCTTGTAAGAATTCACAGCAGCACTATTGAGATTGTTCCCTCTTTTAAATACCTTGGAGTTCACCTGGACAACAAACTCGACTGGTCTGTACAGGCAAATGCCTCTTTTAAAAAGGGTCAGAGCAGACTTTTTTAAGACAGCTCAAATCATTCAAAGGCTGGAACAGGATACTTCAATGTTTTATCAGATAGTCGTCAGTGTTTTATGGTGTGGTTTGCTGGGGCATCAGCATCACAGCGAGGAACACTGATCGCCTACAAAAACTTGTCGATAAGTGTGCGTCAGTGGTGAGTGAAGTGGTTCTTTCTGTGAAGGCTTTGGTGGAGGGAAAAACCAGAAGAATGCTGGAGACCATTCTTAAGAACAAAAGAAATCCGCTGCACATGACCCTGACCTCTCAGAGAAGCAGTCGCTGTGAAAGGTTCATCTCGCTGCGCTGCAGAACGGACAGGTTCAGGAGATCCTTTATTCCAGCTGCCGTAAGGTCTGTCTTTGCTAACAAAACATTTGTTTATTTTTGCTTATCATGACTATTTTTTGTCATTTTAAGCCTTTTTATTTATCACATTCATGTTTTAATTAGGTTTATTTATTTGTTTTTATCCTTTTTTGTCTTTTTGGGTGTGACTGCTGATGAAAATAATTGAGCTACCAGATGTGGAATTTCCCTCTGAGAGAATAATAAAGTATCTTCTATCTATCTAAAGCCTTTTCTCAATAAATAAATCTTCAAATGATTTTTAAAAACTTTGTGCTTAATGGTTAATAGGAATGTTCCAGCTTCTGTTTCAGACTATACAGTTGAAAAGGCCTCTACAACAATCCCTTCATCTTTTCTGGTCTGTTGAAGTCAAAAACAGATTTCTAATTTAGCTGCAAGCTCTTTTACGCGTTGACTTTTATCATTTGCCTCGCCCCATTACTGTACACGCAGCAGCTTGTTGGCAAAAAATGAACCTTTGGACCCAGAAAGGCAGAGAAAAGTGCTAATTTCAGGCTTTTATAAACAAAGAATATCTTTTTTTTTCCTGACACTTCCAAATATGGATCGAAGACAAATATTCTGATTTATTTGTCCTGCTGTTTGTTGCACCTGATTTACAACCTGAATTAATGAAGATTTAATCTTTAAAAGGGCAAAACAATATGTACTCTCCATTCAGAATTGCTTCTTTTAGGAAAATATTGTAATTTTTTTAGAACACAACAAATTAAAAGTATCAAACGTTGCCACACGGCAAATAAATCAGTGATTTTGCCAACCATTTTGACAACTGTTGTGTTGTTATTGGCATAACACTTTTGTAGTTAGCACATTAACTCTTCTGCAATCAACTCTGGTTTACCTGCTTACATGGCGTGTTGGCTGCACCTGTGGATCCTCACTGCCATCTTTTTGCGAATTACATACTAATGTTTGACCATGAACTAATTTTTATTACTTCTTTATCAAATCTTCTAAATGTTTAGTAACTTTGGATTCCATTTCATTTTACATTTGCAACTTTCCTCCTCCTTCTGGAACAATCATGGTGGAGGTTTTTTCCTGATTATGAATAACAAAACACATGCATGCTATTTTTGTAACCACGCACTCTTTCCTCAATTTTTGCTTCTTTATATGGGAGTAAATAAGCCTGGAAGAGGGTTAGACGGTCCATTTTTATGTAAATCAATTGAAGCTACCAGTGTAGGAAATATGAAAACTCTTTCCCATGATGTCTGTCCAAATATTGGATTCGTCAGACAATCACAAAGGTTCGTTTAACATCGGTTGTGGATAAACAGGTGAGTCCCATTTCACATCAAGCGGAGCCCTTGAGTGTGAAAGTGTGAAGAAAAACAGAATTAGTTGAAGCTTCAAAAGAAATTTTACTCAGATATTGTAATGGGACCAAAAAAGTCATGGCCATAAATATTTAAAGTTGAATCTTTTTTCTTGCTTGAAACTTGTGTTCAGACCTTCAGATCTGTTATCAAAAACCGGGTTCAGTGAGAACATAATATCTGTTTTAGGAGCTAAAATGTTCTGTTTGTTTTATAGCCAAACAGCATAAATAGCATTTATGCTGAAAGTATTTTTTTAATGTATTTAATTCTGATGACAACAAGTTGTCTTTAATTGGTTTCTACCAACGAGTCTCTACTGGTGATGTTCAAGTTGCATGTTTAAACAAAAAGGTATCAGAGTTTCTCCATTTGTCTAAATGGGTTTTACACAAACCCCGGACTCACACCGCATGCGGTCCAGCTCCAATGCGAACACCGGAAAAGTGCAAGAGGCACTCCCGCTGCATCCAGTCCAGTCCGGCCTCTGCTATCCGGCCTGTCCGACGTTCCGTATCTCTTTTATTGGCTTCAAATTTTTACCAGGTGCCTGAGCCGAGACGGAGCGCTTTTTTTGAAGTTGTTGCAAATTAAACGACCTAAACCGGAAGTTATGTGAGCGAGTGTAATATGCATCTGGTAGATTTTTCTAAATAAAACCTTTTTTCCACGTAACACAGTCACTGTTACGTGAAAGTCTGTAGTGGACTTTAAAATCCACTATAGATGCACATTTAAGCCTTTTACAAGACAAAAGTGTGAAAACAAGTTCCGTGTTTACTCATTGTATGAAGACAAGTCATGTAGAAAGAGAAGTGTGAATAAAATCCAAAATCTCGGTGAAAGGAGGGTTTGTTTACTAGTACTACCTTTTATAAATAGCAGGTTATTGCGTGAACCTTCATGAGTTTGGAGGTCCGCCTGGTCGGCAGCAGAGCCTGCAAGACCACAAGCCATCCACAGCCAGTGTAAGTCATCTGTCGTAACTAAACGGCTCCACAGCCGCACCGGAGCCGAACCGCATGCAGTGTGAGCCCGGGAGCCTTTATTTTGCTGGGATGGTTTTGTTTTGTTTAAGTTTTGTTGTTGTTGTTTGTTTTTTTTTTTTTTTTTTTTTGAGTGTCAACTTTTTGTGTCTTTTTCAACTGTTGTATTCTGACACAAGAAGTGAAACACATGGTGTACCTCAAGGGAGTTGTCTTGGACCATTGCTTTATGGCATTTTTACAAACGATGTTTCTTTAACTTTACATGAATCTAAAGTCATTTTGTATGCTAATGAAATCACCATTTATTCATCTGCAACTTCTATATATCAACTCAACAAAATAATAGAGAGGGAATTAAAGCATATAGTACAATGGATTAAGTATAAAGAGCTAGATTTAAATGTAAATAAATCAAAGTGCATGCATTTGGCTCTTAATATGCTTTAAGTGGAAATTAAAAACTAACCCTGAGTGTTAAAGGAACAGTAATTAAGCAAGTAAAAAAAATTAAACTCATAGGAAAAGTTACTGATGATAAATTAACTTGGGAAAAACACATACTACTATTACTACAACAGGAACATTACTGTAACAAAAACATCAGTTACTATTTAGAGAAACCTCAAATTTTGTTCCAATAAAGATACATATTCAACAATACATGTGGAGGATGGTCATTTCACTTCACCAGCAGGAAAAACTACTAGCATTAAAAAGACTGTTCTGTACAGATGTATGTCATATTGGAATTCATTACCAAAAACAAATTCACAGTTAAAAAGCAAAGTTATGATTAAATTAATTTTGAAAACGTACTTATCTGAAATGAAATTAATTTATATCAATAGTATGTAGCTATGTCATCACATTGGGTTGTGTGTGCAGTGGATCAACATAGTTTATGGATCATTCACTTAAGCAACACTTTTGGGAAGATTGTTTGATATTGTTTTATTTTGCATTTTTGTAAATATGTTACTGTTGTATGTATATCTATAAATGTGAAAGTTTTGTAAAAATGTATGGACCCCAGGAAGAATAGTTGCAAACTAACAGGGGATCCTCAATGAATTCCAGAAAAAGTATCACAAACCATGTTTGCTCATAACAAAGTGTTTGACAAGTGAAAACCGTTTATTTATATATGTGTGTATGAAAAAAAACACTTTTTAAAGATAAAAAATATCAAATACTCAAAACTTTAACAGAGGCTGTTGCCACTTTTTACTAATTTAACAGAAACCAAGAAACAAAAAATAAAAACTGTTTGCCAGCATTTGAACCACAGGCTTGAAAAGTTATTTCATAAATTGATCAAACTCAAATAATATGTGGGTTCAGGTTTTTGGAGCTTTGGAAGACTTCACGGAAACTTAACAGCGTGCAATATTTAGTTTGCATGCAAATTTAGTGTTTGCAAAGAATAGAGCATCAAACGGGCCACTAACTCCTTCTCTTTTTGATTGAAAATGATTTTGGTTCTGACATTCAGATCAAAATAAGTGGTCAAACGGTCGTGGCAGTTTGGTCCAGGAGGTCAGCAGAGGTTGCCTTTAACAAATCTGTCTTTTTAAAATAATCAATGAACAAATAGTTGAATGGGATTTGTGTGTTGTCCTGCTTCCCTGTGTGTCCATTGGCAGGCGTGTTTGTGCGAACACTTGCACTTGCAGTTCCTGTTTGGGGAGATCCTCTGCTCCTGGCAAACAGTGTCTGGTCTTATCTCTTGTGTTTTATGTTTCTAGCAAGCCGGGGGCACAAGCAGCCCTTTGTGGCCCAAGAGGTTGCTGGTCTCACTCCAGACAGAACCACGCAGCTGTTCACCACTGTTGGTCATGTCAATGTGTGTGCATGCTTCTGTGAGGAGCCGCATTTGTGTATATTTGTCTGCATGCATGCACTGTGTGTGGAAAAGCACTAATGTCCTTGCAGGTTGTGTTTTAAAGTCCTCTATAGAACTGCTGTCCATCTGCTACACTATTAATACATGTAGTTGTTATTCAAACATTTAGTTGTAGAGATTTGGTCCTCATTAGCCTAAAAGTTCTGACGCGATCCACAATTCAGATGTAGTTTTCTCTTTAGACATGTTTCCTAACTAGTTCTTGCAACCCTCATTTTCTAATGTTTTACTCATTTCCCGTCTTTACCAAACCTGCTTCAGATCCTGAATCCATTTGAGGTCTAAGCTAAGCTGATGAGCAGAAACATTTCAAACAAGATTCAAATAAAACTTTATTCATAAAGTACCTTTTAAATGTCTTCGTTACAGCTGCCCTTAGAGGTGGACATGTCTGTCTGCAGGGGCGTGCAGGTGTCCCACACAAATTAAGGTCGTAGACTGCTTGGTGAACCTGTGAGACAAAAATGTTCATGCACATTTTTTTTCTAAGAATATGCTGTGAACGACAGGTTTCAAGACCCAGAAACCTGTTAGGAGCCTGTTAGCGCTGTTCGTGTGAAAGGTGCACACCCTTGTGTGCTACGAGGCTCAAGGAAACTGTAAGACACACCTGTGCTCACCTCCTCATTAGCACCTTCCATGAACCCAGACAATCCAAAACCCCAACGTACTGAATATAAAATGAATACAGGTTGGAATATTTGATTATTTGATAATCCTGATCTGGTTCATAAATGACATCAATCTGGTTCCTTCCAGGACCAGAATGAAAACCTATGTGTTTATACTTGAACTGTCTCTGTTTGGGTGAAACGGACGAGTGGAGGAAGCAACATCTGTGTTAAAGGTATGAACTTTACAAAGGATTCTGTTGGATTGGATTTTTGACCTTTGACCCAGTACATTATTCTTTGTCTTGTTTTGTCCTTCCTGAATGCTTGGCCCACCACAATTCTTCCTGCTCTTGAACGCGTGTTGTAGCCCATCAGAAACTCCCAAAGAGATCCGTTGCTGAAGCCAGCACAAAGCCACGTGCTGTGCTGGCAGCTGAATGCAGAGAGGACAAGAATGTGGCCCCCAGACTCAGCCTCCAGTTATCCAGCGTGTGAGACAGAGAGACAAAGACCGAAGAATATCAGGCATGCTCTGCAGCTTTCATCATATTCTGAGCCCAAAGGCTTCTGGTCAGACCACTGGTCAATGTTCTTCATTCCCTTCTGCTTCCTCTGGAATCAACAGAGAACTGTGATATGGTGTTTTATTGTTTATCAATGAATCACCAGCAAGTGCAGATCTGTTTTAGGGTAGAAAATTAGGCATTTGCTACTGTGGATTTTTCTAGAAACTTTTTTAGAATCTCCGTTCTCAGTGGATCTTTCAGAAAGTGTTTAGTTAAACAGTTCCATCCACACATGAGTTTAAAATAGGAAACAAAAAACTGATTTCAGATTTGATGATCAATGTTTACATCCGCACAGTTGTTTGTGTGAGGAGACATTGCTTCTTGATGAATCAAGCATTTCTGGAACAGTTTTCTTCAGCCACGTGAGATTACTCTAAAGTGTTTGTCAAAGTACTCCACATTTTACCAAGACATGGCATCTCTGTACAGTGAAGGTGTTTGTGTTTTCTGTACAAAGTGCAGGTTAGGTTGGAGGAACTCATTACCACGCATCTCTTGTCATTTTCCTGTCCTCAGACACTTGGCACTGGTAACATAAAACAGAAAGATCTGCATCAATAAAGAAACTGTATATACATTCTAAGTAAAAAAAAAACTTCTATAAATTCAGTTTGTAGTGACAAATATGTAAACATAGGTGTGGGTGACTGTTAAAAGAAAAATGCTTCATTTAAAAAAAAATCAAAGACAAATGGAAACATGACTGTAAAGCCACATTCAGAAGAATCCTTGCTTCGTGTTTTATATGTTGTCATCTTGTTTTTAATAAGCAGAGGTTAAGGAGCGTCTGACCAGCCCATCTCAGTTTCATAAACTCCACCTCTGTTAGAACGATGACCTAAATATCCGTTTCTTCGTTTTTTTCACCTGGAAGCTTAAAGGTGTTGTTTTGCATAACAGCAACAGTAGTTTGTGTTCTTACATTTGTCAGATCTTCTTAGTTCGTCTGCCTGCCATTTTAATTGACCCACAGCATTCCTTTGGTTTCGACCTTTTCCTTTAAGGTTTTAGAAACCTATATATGTGTGTTATTCATAAAGTCGTTTGTGGAAATTAGACTTTGGGTTTCAAGTGTTGTTAAAATAGTGTTTTAGAATGTGGTGTGGGGTTCTGGGACTCATGCAAAGTTGTTGGAATCAAAAACTACTGCTACTACTAAGCTACTATTACTAGTAGTCAATAATTTCAAAAGCTGAGATGAGGGTTTTTTTTCAGGGATTACGTAAAAACCCTTTTGTAAACAATTCTAAAAAGGTTATTTTCCTGTAATTAAAACTATTTAAATGAAGATGTTTCACAGTAAAAGTCTCTTCAGGGACTTTAATGAAATGTTCACGAGTTCCAAAAGGCACAGAGAATGCAGATTTACAGCAAATCGATCAATTTGAAAGTATTGTAAAGTTAAAGGCATATAGGAGGTTAACACTGATCTATGGGTTGATTAAACAAACAAGAAAACAAAAAGTAGACAGACTAGCCCAAAGCTATGAATTAAAAAAGTAAAGTTATCAACATAGTAAAAAGATTCAAATCTTGGCACTCAAGTGGCTCAGAGGAGTGTATGTTTTTTTTTATCACAATTACTTACTAATGTATTTGACATACAAAATACAGTCCTGAACTACATATGGGTTATTAAAACAAAGAAACCTTTGGCTATAAAGTAAAATTTTAAACCCAATTAAAAAAAAAAATGTACAAGTCGTTTTTTTTTTTTTATTTTTGTTATTATTAACTTATTAACTTTTTTACAATGAAAAAACTGATCACTAAAAACAAAAGTCTATCTCTATAACAAAAGACAAAACAAACAACTTGTTGTTCCCCTTAACTTATAATTTCAATAATTGCACTTTTACCACCTTTAATTAGTATAATCATAATTATATGTATAATATTATCAACCATGAATAAACTGCTATTTTTAATACTTCAGTACACACATAAACATGTTGCATAGGAGTAAAGCTGGAGGAAAATAACATTTGTTTTAAATAAACACACAGAAGTTTAGCTGATCGCTGTCTTTGAAAACTTGTTTTATATTTTTTCCAAGAGTTTTGTCTTTTTTTTGTTAATGGATATTAAAATTGTATTCACATTATTATCACATACTCTCCACAGTTTTACGACACAGACAGAAAATTCGGATTAAATTTGCATTTCTGAGTTTTTTTATGCAAATTGTTGTAATTCAGAAGCAGGTTTCCGTGAAAAACAAAAAAAAAACATAACACAAAGCAAAACTAATGAAACTGAAACACAACAGAAAGCCGGAAATGGTAGGTACTATGAGACATCACTGATGATGTTTGTCCATCCTTTCAACCAAAACAGATTTGGTCTGAAGTGATAGTCATCCAATCAGCGATGTCCCAGAATTCCTACCTTTTCTGGTTTCCTCTTGGGTTTCATTTTTATAGCATGTAATTTTGTTTTTCTGGAAATAACTTGTCTTCTGAAATGTTTTTTTTTTGTTTGTTTTGTATATATTTTTTTTTTTTTAATTTTGTTTTGTTTTCTAAAATGTAAAGCTGTCTTTTAATATTTGTTTTGCGTTTTTAAGTGTTGTTGCAATCCTGAAAATGTTTTTGAGTCAAGTGATTTGTTGTGAATGGCACTTCAATAAAGAATTACAACTGAACTGTAGCAAATAGAAATGCTAAATGACCAATCACACATTTAAAATGCTGATTTTTAAAGTGTTTGTAATAATCACGATAAACCCTTAAAACAATCCAGCGTAGAGGTTGAAACACAGAAGGATGTGGAAATGTCTGTTTACCTCTATTAAACATTTCCTGTCTACAACAGTTAGCTGTCCTCTCCAAGTTTACAGTTGTAGACTGGTTTGTTCACATAACATTACAGCTGTTGACTGTAAGGTTAGGATAAAGCTTGTTTCACACTCAGTTTACACAGGTATCATGCCCCCCCCCACCCACACACACACACACACACACACACACACACACACACACACACACACACACACACACAGTGGAAAAGGTTCCAGCTTAAATATCAGGACAGGAATCTGAGTCTTTGTCCCCTTAAGTGAATACAACTCTTACTTTCTGCCTCCTCTGCTTTCTTTCTCCCCATCTTTTCTCCTTCCCTACAATCTTTATACCTTCTTGATCCCACCTTGATTGTTAAATGATCTGAAACATCTCTGTCAACACGGTCCCGTGTGTCTTCATGCATCAGTAAGTCATCCTGACCTCTATGAAGGAACATCTGTGTTGTCATGGGGGATGAATTCTTCACAGGTCCCCAAACAAACCAATTCACAAAGAGGAGTGAGAACGACACTGGAGTCTGCCAATCAAAGTGCTTTTCTTTTCTCTAAATAACCAGGGGTTGAAAAGATAGGTGAACCTCCTTGAACAAATGCGAAGGAGACCAAAGGGCTGGCTGAATGTTACTCTCAATCTTTTCCTGGGTGGCGACAGGATCTGCTGTTTGCTCAGGCTTAGAACTGACTCGCAAATCAAAGTGTGTCAGAATGAAGAGATTAGGGAGCCAGAGCAGGTCTGCGATACTACCTGCACCCGTTGTCTCTTTGTTGTCACCCACCTGGATGAACTGTTAACATTGTGTAACACATGTGCACACAGCAAAAGGGCCACAGACAACAGAGCAACTTTCTAATACCTTGATAAAATGCAGCTGTTTTTATCTCCTTCAGTGAAGAGGCCCTGTAAAGGTTGTTTGAAGAACTAATGAGTGTTCAGAGAGGGAGATTCCCCTTCAACTCAGGCATCCACATGCTCTCAGTGTGGCCTGTCCCTGCAGCGGTTGTCATTTCAGGACACGATGCAGACCTTAAACCTCATAGTACACTCTGCGAGCAAACCTGGGGGGTTATGAAGAAAAAAAAATGCACAAACAAGATTGCCTAGTTTTAAAATGAAAGAGGAACTTCTAGGAAAGAGCTGCCAGTTTTCAACTGTAATAAATATTATCAGATGTCATCCGACAGGTTTAGATAGAAGCACAATGCAAAGCAAATATTCAGGGCAGTTGTTCCACTGAATCAAGTTTCCTGGTCTTGCGTTTGTTTATTGAAAAGTGTGTGAGTGATGTGCTGAGCCTGGAGCTCAAGTTTCAAAGACAACTCTGGATAATGGAAGATATTTAAAAAGCCATCTCAGACAATACAGGATCTTAAGCACTGCATGTCTTACTCATCTTTCATCTGATCCCATTTCCTGACTTCTAAAGAATGATGGATCTCAGTCAGACCTCTGCTTTTCACCTGCTTTATTTTCCCAGTGTATTGATTTATTTTTTTTTAAGAAAAAGCTGTTTTGACAACTTCACGCAGCTCTATGGTTCTAGTGGTATGTCGCTCCCTCACTCCTTATGCTTCTGTCTGTGCTCCTGGCAGTGAAGGCTCTTTAACATGCTGCATTGCTGTCTGAAAACTAGAGGAATAGCAAAAGGATAGTTTTCTCCTCATCCATGGCCTTAGTCACAACTGCCCTCACGCATGGATATGGGCTGTCTGCAGGCGAAATGGGGGCAAACCTGTACGAGTCACTCAGGTGGCCCGCATGTAAATATCAAGGCCATACACCGCTCAGTGAACCAGTGGAGTAAAAATGTTCAGGCGCTTGTTTTCTACGGGCACGTTGCAGGTGGCAAGTCCAAGTGAACACTTAACCAACATGTCAGGGTAAAGTAGGCGAGATGCAAGCGTGTTGTAAGAACTTTTCCTTTTTTCAACTTCCCTAAATCCTGCGGACTGGGGCAGACAAGGAGCTCGTTAGGTCTCCTCAATTAATAGATTTGTGCTCCTTGTGTACTTCCTGGCTTTAAGAAATGAGTAAATTAGACAATTAGTGTGTAGTTTGTGTGTTTGTGTTCAGTTTTAAATGTCTCTCTGTCTCAGTGGAGCTCACTGCCAGTGACGTGTCGAAACAAATTCCTGAGTTTAGAGATGTAATCCTCCATTTACAAAATAATGCTAAACAATATTAAAGAATAACTGGATGGCTGCGCTTGACTTGCTACCACATTTTCCAAATATTCTTTAGTCGTGTCCCATACTCTGGGCTCACCAGCGCTCTCTGCCGTGAGGTACAGGTACTGCTGGCCTCACCTAGTGCTTTTCTAATGCGCATTTTTACCTGGTAAGAAAGACTAAATGAGTTACAAACTGGCACCAATGTAATCAAACAGGTGGCGAGAAGTAGAAAAAGGAAGTAATCATAGATAAAGTGTCTTCTATGAAGATAGAAAGATCGAAACAGCAAAGCGAATGCAGCTCCAGTCAGTGTGTGCGGTGCCTCACCTGCCGCTTTCTCATGTATTTGATCAGGAAATTCTCAAATTTGCTACATTTTTTGCCAAAGAAACATTGAAAACCCACACAGAAGAAAGTAATCATCGAATAGACTTGTCTAAAAAATAACGTTTGATTTTAATTTTTAATAATAAAAAGTATTTTCATCTTGTTAAATTTATGAACATTTTCAGCTACATTTTGCAGGTGGGACTGTGCCTCCTATGACCACACATCCCTGCAACAGAATCAGCTGATTTACGTTGGTTGCTTAAGCATTTCATTACTGTAAAGGGTTGCACATCAGCACAAGGCTGCTTATCTCCGCTTCAGAATCTGCTGGAATTACATTAATGGTGTTACAGTTGTCAAAAGAATGTCAACGCTGGAGTGAAAGCTTCAGTGTTAAAGAGTTGAAGATGCACCTGCTCCTCTCTATGAACCTCCACCGCCCTGGACAACCCAAAACCCCACAGCACCCCTACGGGTGTGTGTGACTAAGGCTTAAAGAGCTTGAAGAATGAAAAATGTCAGAAGAATAACCTAACATCAAAATAATTTCAGTTTAAAGAAACAGGTAGATTTTGCTGTGCTTCTGTTTCTCTCTATTTGCTGGAAATGTCTGTTTTTGTTCAAATACCCCCAGTTCTGTATTATCCAACTGCAAATATGAAGGATTTCCAACATCCTGATCAAAACCTTTTTTTTGTCTTTTAGGATTCAGATCATACCTGCGAAAAATGTTCTGGAGCTGGTTCCAAGAAGTGTTATCAGGTAATTTTTTTTCTTACTATTATGCTGGTTGAAACTCATATTTCTGGACCTGCTTGGTATCTTTTCACTCATGGGCTTTCTGACCAACATTTCACTTCGATTAGGCACAAAAAACGTTTTCTGTGTCATTCCTGATGTTCAAATGAGTGATAGCTGTATGGTTAGGTACGTGTGGCACCAATGAAGGTGATAGATGGGACAGAAAAGAGAATGGCCAGTCTTTCTTAGTTGTTGTACAGGAACATGTGAAGATTCTTTTGTTGTTGTTTTGTTCAGTTTTGATGGTAGAATTCTGTAAAGCTCTATTATGCAGGTGGATTTCTGCTCTTGTGGTAGTTTCTGCTAAAAAAAAAAGACATGTATGAGGGTGGAGTGGAAATTTTTGCTCTTTGCTGTCTGTATGAGGTAACTTTAGAAATGAAACTTAGTAAAACAGATCCAAACTGTAGGCAGAGTTTAGCTGATACTAACTAATTAACTGAAACATCTGTGTTTTGATTTAACTAGATTAAATTGAACTCATTTGATATTCAGCAGGCAAATAATCCCCGACATTGAAGAAGCTTTCAGTGAAGCAGACAGTCTATTATTGACCTTGATTCTACACATTTCAGTATCGCAATGATGTGATACCACTTCTAGTGCCTTTGACTATAAAACCCCAAGCTTGGATTCCTGTAAATGTTATCTGAGGTGTTTTTTTTCAGCCTCCATCATCTTGTGCTTGATGACTTATGTTTCTACTAAAAGCATCATCATTGAGTGTCATGCCTGTGTCTGCTTTTGATTTTAGGGGTGCAGAATTTGTCAACTGACTATGATTGCTTTAGTTTTCTTGAGTGTGAATTGGTACCTTGGATTGATTTGAGTTTCCTGTGTCATCCTTGTAGTTTTAGCTGTTATAAATGTTTGTTCAACAAGTCTCCCCGCCTGCACAGCAAACACAGAGCACCATAGATGTCAGACATGTCAGGAGGAGACTGCTGCAAACACACATCAGCACTGCAGCATGCACCGATTCTGCCTGGCTTCCTCTCATCCTCATCCTGTCGCGTCGACTGTGCACTTTTTTTTCTCCAGGTTACCATGGTTGCTGTCATGACCAGCCCTGACAGCTGCTCTGCAATTGTAATCTATCTTTCCTGTATCTGGCAGTATATAGATTTCAAAAGAAGGGATGAATTAATTTCATGCACAGATTTCCTTTTTGTTGCTGCCACTTAGGAACTAGCAGCACTGGCTGCATCACCTTTAGCATTAATGCAAAATCCTTGTTACTGTTTAACAATGTTCTTAAGGAGTTTTTGTGATGTCAGGAATGCTTGGCTTGCTCGCTCTTCAAGACCCCCATAAATGTTTTCGGGGGTTGAGGTCAACCGTCACTGGAGAGAAAGGAGCATTATACTCAGCCTCCTTGGTCTTCTTTGGTCTTTAAGTAGTTCATGCAAATGTCTGCGATCTGTTTGGAATTCTGCAGGGCAAAAACGTATCTGCACAAAAGCACAATCCAGATGGTGCTGGAGGCGCTACACCCCTGGATTTGAATGTTCTCTGCATTTACCTCCAGATTTAACAAACCACATAGTTTTTCTTTATTTTCAAGCCTGTTTAGGTTGTCACTATTTGAGGCATCAAAGGTTTTTCCTTCTGTCAGCTACTAAACCATCTTTTTGTGACATGAATCCTGTTGTTTTTTTCACTTTTAGTGCAACATTCCAGATTCTTCTCCACTTTTCCCAAAGTATTGTGCAGTCTGTGATTTTCATCACCAGAATAACTCTTTTGGCTTCTTTTTACATCAAACTGTAACCCGATAATCATTTTTAAATAATTAGCACAAAGTTATGAGTATATAATATGTATATTATTTGTTTTGCATTTTCTTGCAACGGTGTTTCTGCTTTTAAGCAGGAAACAAACTGCACACATCACTGCACATGTGTAGGTTAGTTTGCAAGATGGCAAAGAAAGGTTATTTATACTTTTACATTTTCTATTTTGATTTCACCAGACTGGCTACAGATGGCAACATTAAAATTTATGGCAGTTCTAAAAGCTTCTACAGACAGATCCATAGACCTCAAGCCCTAACATACTTCAAAACGTCCAAAAACGAGAAACGAGAAAGAGGTTCAATCTGATTTGTGTCATCAATGCTGAAAAGTTCGTGAAAATGTATCAGAATTTCTCATCCTTATTAACACATGAACATTAAAGAGTTGCTGCAGGTTTGCAAAATGCATTATTTCATTTTTTACCTCGTCTCAAAGGTGCTCAAGTCGATTGAGATCTGGTTACTGGGCGGTCATATGAACACAGTGAATATAGTTGCCAGCAGGCTACTAGCTGGGGAAAGTATGGTGCACCGCGGTTCTGTGCTCTATTTCTTCTCTCCTTTCTTTATCTTTTACCCACTATTATCTTTCAATTAGTTCATCATGCCTCTGTTTGGTGCAGTGCAAATCACATGTTGTCCCTCTTTCCCACTCCCCTCCAGGGAAATACTGTTGTAAAGCCCATTGAGACTATGTTTGTGATTTGGGGCTATAGAAATAAAACTGAACTGAGTTGAATTGAATACAGTCACTTCATTGTTCTGTTCATGAAACCAGTTTGAGATTATCTGAGCTTCAGGATCATGTTTTTTTCTATTGGAAGTAGCAAAAAGGTCAAGGAAAAGGATTGTTATCATTCAAAGAGTGAAGATTGTTGCCATCTGACTTATGCAGCTCTTTATGTGAACTTCTCATATTAATTCGCAATTTTTTTATTTAATTCATAATTCTTATTTTGAAATAGGAAGACAATGTACATTTAAAAGCATCTGCAAATGCTCCAGAGTTAGCCAAAAGGATACTTTTCATCTGTTTCCCTGGACAGGGGCTACATTTTGTCAACCACATAAAAGAAAAGACATTTATAATAAAAATATTATGTAGACACAAAATATAATGAAAGTGATGTCATGCCATTCATTTTTTTGTGCAGTTTATTAATCGTGACCTGTAATTAATACATCTAAATAATCTATTTTTCATCCCAATGATTATTAACTTAATAATTGCTGTAAAAAGCCGCATTTTGAGGTATTTCATTTAAATTTGTGACATTGTGGCGCTGTAAAAGATCAAATTAAAACTCAAAGGGTGGCTTTATGAAGTATTTTTATTTGATTATAAGAGACTTCCAACCTTTACTTTGACACCATCATGTTTTTTTGTTTTTTTTATCTTGAACATTTAACAAAACAAAACAACAAATATCAAAATAAAAAAGCATCAGGTCCTGAGTACTCTAATTTACCACATAAAAAAAAACAAAAAAAAAAACAGTTGGAACGCTTTTCTGATCAATCCAAAAATATATTGAACACAAACTTCTTATTAATAACTATATATATAATATATAATAGTTATATAATAACTATTTAGGCTTCAGACTGTTTTTTTTTATAAACTTTAGCTTCCTCATTTGGACAAAACAAGCGCTAACAGGGGAACTTTCCCTCTGAAGTGATTTTTTTTAACTTCTCATGACGATCACTTTTCTCAAAAATATAATAATAATCTCTGTAATTCTTTAATCTGGATTAACACAATAATTTGACAGCCCTAAATAAAAGTATGTATTAATATTATAAAACTGTAAAAGTACAATGCAAAAATGAGCAATATAAATATATGACACTAAACACAATGTCCTTTTAAAACCTTAGTATTTGATTCAGAATAAAGGATAAAAATACAATGTAAGCAAAATGCAGCAGAGATAGATATCACCTTTGTGGAGGTAAATAAACACCACACTAATAAAACCTTTGATTTACGTCCATGGAAATGTATTATTGCTCATTATGTCTCTTTTCTTCCACTAAAGAGAGTCATGGGTATCACATTTGGTGAAATGTCTTTTGCATCATGATCTTAAGTCTTTTTTGAAACAAACTTTGTCATGCCAGTTCTCTAATGCGTTGAGGAACAGAGATCCATTATTGTGCAGCTGTTACAGAAAACGCTCCTTAACCAAAGAGGCTTTTTCGCAGGACAATACAGACAAATTCCCAAATTCCCAAAATGACTTCATGTCTTTGTAGAAGAGGACCACATCACACTCATGGAATGGTCATGCATTTACAGATCTTTTATGGCAAATGTACTACCATTGTGTTTTGTTTTTGAGCACTTTCAGACAGTTATATTTAGAGAGATCAACAAAGCTCATTATGAATATTTTAACAGAATAAGTTCAGACCACAACCTAAAGAAGTTGAGGTTAAAAAGACAATGGTGGTGCTACTTTGGATAAGACTCCAGTGTCACCGAAATAGCTCCTCTCTAGACATTTCAGGAAAAACCCATCAACACCCAGAAGGGGGGGAAAGGCAGCTTTAACCCTTCCCAGGAAGTATGTTGGGAAGAATTGATAACTTCCTCCATCTTTTTCTCTCTGGGGACATGAGGACAAAGTCTTTGTGCTATAATTAGTGTTCCTCTGATAAGTCAGTGTTTTTTTCTGTTTGGATCTCATTCCTCCTCCTACAGTATGAAAGATGGATAATTTTACATTTCCTCTATCCCTCTTTTTATCCAGCTGTGTGTATTTTTGTGCGCAAAACAACTTGATTTCAAGGCGTTGCATCAAAAGTGTGACAGTGATTTGGGTGCAGAGCTGGGTTCTTGCTGGAAGGTTCAGTGGCAGATCATTCAGGGCAGAGGTCATATTTTTCACTAATTGGCAAAGCTGTTAACCTAAACAACAAATTTGGCTTTTGCCTTGGGCCAAAAAAGCCATTCATTGCATGCCTCTGCTAACAAAGAGGCTTTAAAGGCTGCTTTCAGTTATCTCATTGTTTCTGAAAGTACAGGAAGCATCATGTCATACTGCAGAAGAGTTACAAAAGACTGTTTGGCAGCATTGTCACTTATATTTTTAAGTACTGGATGTCTTTAAAGACTAATACAAAGCAGTTTCCACCATGAACTTTTACCTCTTGAATTGATTGGTTTTGTGTTAGCATCAAAGGTTTTTTTTTTACTTAATTTACAACTGGTTTGATGGCCTAAATAGCCCCAAATAGGTCCTCTAAGAGAACAGCATGGGAAAACAATTGCTGTTGTGGAAACTACTGGGAAGAAAAAGCTTGATTCTCATTGGTAGCATTGGGGGGCTATGTGTTATCTGAAGGGGTCAGAAACTGTTCTGCTCCCCCCTGTGAGGAGGAGGAAACCAGACTGAGCAGAACTACCTCTGTGTGGATGAAAAATGGATGGTCAGTGGCAGAAAGCATGAAGAAGTGAGTTATACTTGTGTCCTAACTGTGTACTTTGACAACTTTGGCCTCACTTAGCCCCAGCAGTGGTGGCCTGCATACCGACATACCATGTTGATGGTGGCCAGCCCATTAGCGAGGCCCGAGCGGAGGAGCCCACCCAGGACTGCCGACCCTCTGCTGCCCACCTTCTGCTCACCCTCCCAGCTCTGGCTTTGGATCAGAGGCAGGCCACACGTCGGGGGACAAGGCTAACGATGGCTGCAGCCATGCCATCTCTTTCAAGCTCCAACCCAAGAGTACAATTTTGGCTAATGCTATTTCCTGTAGATAAGATGAAAACAAGATTCTCTTGCATTGCGTTCCCAATCCGAGTTTTGAGAAGAGAAGGCACTGTGAGCAGTGGAAAAGTGTACGACTCCGCGTGTGTCTCCATCACCTGCATAGATGTTGCTAAGCTTTAGTATATCCACCACAATAAAGACAGATAAGTGATTATAAATTAAATCAGTCGAGTGGCTTTGGCCACTGGTCTTTCCACAAAATGCAAACTACTTAAACGTATCAAACCATTTTGCTCTCATCAGCCCCTAAGTGGCTTAATCAAGCCTGTATTACGTGATTATTTTACTCACCCAAGGCTTCTAAATTGTTTCCAGCTTAAAACAAGATTGTCAAGATATTTGTGCTACAAGGCTCTGTTTTTTAGGCCTGATTACACAGTTGTTTCTCAAAGCACCAGATTCAGGCATTTCTTTAATCAAAAGAAAATTAAAGTGAAAATGTTCTTTATAAAGATGCCAAATTTGAAAAAGCACCAGTAGAGGTTGTTGTACTTGCTTTTGCCAGAGGACATTTAGCTAGCCAATTATTCATATTTATCTCTGTAGCTAAACATTGGTTTTAGATTGCACTGTACTATATGTTGTTCGGCCTTCAGCTTATCCCATCAGGAGTCGCCACAGTGAGTCATACAGGTGCTTTGGCAGAGTCTTTTACACTGGAAGCCCTTGCTGACACAACCTGGTATCTCCAGGGCACAGGGAGACCCACTTGGGGACAGCATGAGGGATCTTACCTGTACCCACTGTGGATTTGGGTCATTGCACGCCCTGCGAGGTGATCCCAGGTTTCCTCTGCGCCAGTCCTACACCCTTCCAGCCGCTTAATGCTCTCTACTCTACATCTGTCTAAAACGTCAGACCAAATTGCTAATATATTTCTGCGACAAACTGGCCTCCTGTCTTGAGTGTACCCCTTTGCCCAACAATAGTTGGGATTGGTTCCAGCAGCCCAGTGACCCCAAAAGGGACTCAGGGGGTCAGAAGATGGATGAACGGGAGAAGGTTATCACCAAATCGATAAAGTTCTTCAAAAGAACAGAAAAATAACGGTCGGTGCTGTGTGCCATTGAGGTTGGCAAAAGGTGTCTTTTAAACATGTTTTGAGTAATGCTTGATTTTAAATCAGATTTGATGTCCCTCTGACTGTTGCCAAACTCAGCAGAGAACATGCATCTGTACTCATTCGCCTCTAATCCCAATCATTCATAAATGCACCCAAATGGTTCTTTATCCACTTCAGTTTTCCCCTGTTGGCTTTTGTGAAATAATGAGATGCTATAAAAACAATTTTCTGAAGGCAGTTGATGTTTATACCAGAACAGGTTTTACCTGCTCTGTCTTGACAGTAAAACATGTTTCTAACAACAACTTTGTGTCCATATTCTAGTTGGGATAGGCTCCAGCAGCCACATATATATTTTTTTTCTTTTTTCTTAACAGCACTCCACATTTAAATATTTTTGCTGTACTCAAAAGAGTTCAAGAGCCTTTAAAAGCCTCAACTTACTAGACAGTATAAACAGAGCAGAGTTATTCACATTACTTCACCGTTTAAATTTAACTGAACAAGAGCAGGGAAGGGTGTGTCCTTAAAAATGAGTGTAACACTTATCAACTGAGCACACAAACAAATGAACATATATTCATGAATCAATAAAAACAAGTATGACTGCATGCAGGAAGTGATCTGTTCATCTTTTGTTTCAACTGCAGACAAAACTGAAGCTTTTTTTAACAATAAGAGACTGTTGGTTGATCCTTTTTTTTCTTTTTATGTATGTTCTTCACACTAATTTTTTTAGCTAGTCATGCTTATAAATTGAGCATTATACTCACTTATTATGACTGTTAAAAAATCACTGTTAAAAAATGACAATAGGGAAACTATTTTGAGCAAAACAGGTAAAGATATGTTTGCTGAGATAGGATTGGAAGATAAATACATTGGAAATAAAAAAAAAAAAGAAGTGGGGCAGCCTAAGCAGAGATGCCCAAAAGTCCCTCTTTAAAGAAACATCTTCCAGTTCTGCTTTGGGGACCCTAAGGTGTTCCCATGCCAACAGAGAAACATGGTTCCTGTGAGATGTCTAAATGAGAGGTTTGATAATTGGCCAAATTCTCCACTCTTGAGTAGTAAACATAGCTATGACGAATGTAGGACGAATTATCGTCAAATTATCACATTAATTAATAAATTACAGACATTACAGACCTGGAGGAGCATTATCCCACTACTAGCACAATCATTGAAGAAACATATAAATATTACATATTTTTTTAGAACTTCAATTCTGTTATATTTCAGGCTTAAATTGTTTTTCATAAAGGTGGACAATTTAAAACACAGTGTGTGATGTTTTTATGGTAGCAGCTTCAGTGCACAGCACGCACCGACCATGCTCTGGTCTCGCTCCTTTTTGAGAAAAGTGATCGTCATGAGAAGTAAAAAAAAAACCCATCATTTCAGAGGGAAAGTTCCCCTCTTAGCGCTTGTTTTATTCCAAATGATGAAGCTTAAAACAAAGTCAGAAACCTAAATAGTTCAATTCCTTCCTTCTTAGATTCTCTTCTCTATTTCTTTTCTCCTTCATCCCAGTCTTTAAAATGAAATTTCACAGGTTATGGGAAACTGTAAAATCACTCTCTTTTCTACTGTCTTGTTGTTGTGGTAAACAGTGGAAGAAGGTATATCAACATTTGAATTATGTTATTAATAAGAAGTTTGTGTTCAATATATATATATATTTTTTTTTAATTTTCAAGATAAAAAAAAAAAAACTCCACAATGGTGTCAAAGTACAGGTTGGAAGTGTTTTGTTAAAAAAGAAAACTTCATAAAGCCACCTTTTGAGTTTTTGTTTGATATTTTACAGTGCGACAATGTCACAAACTTAAATAAAATACCTCAAAATGTGGATTTTTACAGCAATTATTAGGTAAAAGATAATTGCAATTAAAATAGATTAATTGGATTATTTACCGTTGTGACAGGTCAGAATTAATTATTTGCACAAAAAAAAAACGTACTGCAAGACACTCTTGATGTCTGGCCCCTGTGGAGCTCTTTGACTCCCTCTGTGACTCGAGCTTGGGTGATGGACTGGCTCACTCTGGGTTCTCAACCTCTGCTTCCTCAACAGATGTTGTGCCGGTGGAATTCAGGGGATCCTTAAAGTAGTCCTTCCTCTTTACAATGTCAACAACTCAATGCCCAAACTGTAGACAGAATTAGAAGAAAAGTGCTTCCCTCTTAAGAAGTATGTGGCTTACTGATACATAACATGATCTTTCCTTTTTCAAACCCTTCTAATTCAGATTTTTTTATACATTTCATATGAACTTACCTTGAACAAACTTGTTTAACATTGGGGTTGCGCTTTCCCTTCACATTAAAAAACACATGGCTTTGATCCCAGTTGGGACCTTCCAGTGTGGTGTTTGCATGTTCCTCCCTCCTGTGGCTTTCACCTGTCCAAGAACATGCTTCAAATGTTAAATGTTCGCTCTATCAGTGTCTTTTGTGTGTGTGGCTGTTTGACTGTTGAAGAGTTTACTGATGAACTGTCCATCTTTACCTTCTATTGTTTGCATGGGCCCTGTGACCCCAAGTGAGAGGAAAGTTGGTTTGACGGATGGATGGATGGATGGATGGATGGATGGATGGATGGATGGATGGATGGATGGATGGATGGATGGATGGATGGATGGATGGACGTTAATGGCGTTTAATCTCTTGTTTTCTGTCTGAAGTGAACTGAGACTGGTACCAGGGTTTGCTTGTTTGGTCTGGTTTTGGTATTTTCAGGTGATTGCCAAAAAAAAGTAATTTGTATATTTTTACCACCTCATGTTGGACTTTGTTTTCATTCTCTGATAGAATAAGTAAGAAAGCTGCCTTTAGGTAAAATTTTCCCAAAGTTTTCTGTCTGCCTTATACCACTTCTTATACATTCTTATTCTGCAGTTTTTGCAAAAAAGGCTTTATCAGCACCTTGGTAAATGCTGCACTAAAAATGAAACCACTTCGCACAAAGTGCAAGGCACGCTTATTCCTACAATGCAATAAGGAATTGCATTCGTTTTTTCAAAAACGTTTTTCACCTTTTTGTTGTGTAAAAAAAGCGTAAAAGAACTTTGGTGTTTGTTTCAGGGGCGATTCGTGACCGTTTACATGCATGGCTGTTTTCACACACGCACACTTGTACTCACACCACCAGCAGCGTGTTCGGTGCAGTCACTGAACACAATGACTCAGTGAAATTTCCACTGAGGTTAGCTGTCACCCCTTGCTTAACAGTGAACCCGAAGCCCTGAGTCACACACGACACACACGCGCACCATCACTGTCCCTAACAGGATTATGTGCCAGCAAGATTTATTTGCTGAATGTTTTCCTCTCGGCCATTAATAAACAACAGCTCCTTTTGCCTCTCTGTGATGATTTTGGTGCATAGCCATAGATACACACACACTCTTGTGCTTGGCCTTGTCCCTGTTCAAACAGCCCTTCCATAGTAATAGGCTCCAATGGAGTGGATCAGCTCCAGCTAAGACACCCTTTCACACTTCCTCCCTTCCTTTCTCCAAAGCCCTCCCTCCTGTGTGACCGCAGGGCCTTCCTTCCTTTCCCTCTAACACAGAGGCCTGGGGGAGTCAGGATGGCCGGATATGTCCTGATCAGACAGACAAACAGACAGACATGCAGACAGGAGGATGCTGCTGCTACTGTGGACCTTGGGCTTGGTTTTATTCTCATCCGGAGCTGCAAAGAGAATGACATAATTCCTGTTTTGATAGGACAGCAGGAAGGTGGAAGGAGTTTGAGGCCTTTAGAGTGTGTTTGCCGACAAAATGAAGGGCTCTGGAACGCTAAAGGAAACAAAACCTTGTTGTACTTGTTCAGAACGCAATTTCAGATATCATCAGGCACTGAATGAGTATTCCTAATATCAGTATTAAAGAACACTCTATTTACTGTCTTAAAACTTTGCCTGGAGTTATTTGTCAGCAGAAAGCAGCAAAACCTTTCAACATGTATGGCAGGAGTTTGCGACCTTTAACAGTAAAACAGCCATTTGGACCTTACTGATCATTGGACCTTTCATCACCTTCTTACTGATCAAAACCTGGTAGCCTCACAGTCGTGATTTAACCTGTCAGAAAATGTGATACTGCTTTGCTTTACATTGTTCCTTTAAAAATAAATATGAATTACATGTTTTTTGGCAGAAACAAAAACATAAATATTAAGAAAATCTAGCATTTTCTCAAAAAATGAAATCATTTTTTACTTTTGATAGAAGCGTGTTTGACTTTCTTTTAAACTGAAAAACACTCTTCATCTCAGTGCAGCTAATGTCCTCCAATGAAAGGCTTTAAACAATGCAAGACAAAAATGACATATTCTCTTATCCTGCCTCAGGCCTACTTTGGTCAGCCATCATCCTTTTTCCTACTATGTATAATAAAAGAAAGCATCTCCCCTCTGGATACTCATTGCTATGCAGCAAAAGATAATATGTGCTTTTAACCTTTAACAATGAAGATGTTGCCAGATTTTTCTGCCCGTAGCGTTAAATGATAATTATAGCCATCTAAAATGTCCTGCCTTATCAGATAACATATGAACAAAAGCACCGTTCTGATGTTAAGTAGTGAACACAGCAGGGCAGGCAAGATTCAGGGGGTTACCACAGTTTCACGGGTCAGAATGTATCCGTAGTATGTTGTCGTGTTGTGTGCAGGTGGAGAGCGTCATTGGCTATCATTATTGAGCTGTATGGAGAAGTGGCATCAATGTGGAAAATATAAAAGGCACAGTCCAGAGGATCTGCAGCAGATCCGTGTTTACAGTGTCTCTCTGTCCACGCGGTGAACGTGTCAAAATCCCCAACGTCTTTGGAAGCCAACATGGCCTCTTGATGTCAGCAGGGATGTAACAACCTTTACATAGTTTATCTTACTTCTAGGTGCACCTCAGACATACAATTATCAACTTAACTCATCTAAATGAAATCTCTTCTTATTAAGTAACTCTTACTATTAAAAATGATCAGTATTTTTCTTCAGTCAGAGAGTCACTTTGAAGAAGTAAGAGAGACTTGCATTATGTGGCTCTGAAGCCTCAGATTGCAGCCCCTTATGGAACACAACTGGGTTTTGTTGTAAGTGCAACAGTGATGTTGCATGGTGGACATTTCTAATCCAAACAGAGCTGTGATCATGTCAGAATATCTGAAAGAGATTTAAATTTTTCCTCATAAGCATTTTTGAATAATTGGACACAAAGACAATAATAAACGTATGTTCTAATCCTAATGGTAAAAGTAAAGACTATTAAGCTTAAAATAAGTTTTGGGTCTTTGTCTTTGATATTTGATAGTGTAATTTCTTTTGTTGTCAACCTACTTTTGCAAATAACATCAACAGCCTTTTAAAAAAGCCTGGGTGGTATAATGTGCGTTCTTTGTTAGAATTCAATGGAGCCCAGTTACCACAAAGGCATGCCTTCTTAATGAGTGCAGAGTGGGTTTTGCATTGTCGCGTGTTGTAAAATGCTAACCAAGATGTAAATTACCTTTGATTAGGGCGCTGACACAAATTCAAACTGTAAGCAGCGTGGATGTGCCCCTCTGTTCCATGAGTCATTGCATTTTCTACAATCACATTGTCAAAGGGGTCTCAGCTTTTTCTGGGTTGGGTTGTGTTTGTGAATGTGTGTGTGGGGAGGGGTCCTGTGTACGTGTGTGTGTGTATCATGAAGTAAAAATTTAAGGAGCAGCAGAAAATAAGGTCGAGCAGTTAACCTAAATGTCTTAGCATTTAGATACAATGGTTGATCCCATCGTTATTGTTGCCAGTGACATGTTTGTGAGTTTCATAATCACATGTTGAGTAATTGGAAATGCAAATATCAATACTAGACACCTTAAACGTGATGTGTACCAAAACTCGATGTCGTATCTTAATGTTAACATGTTTTTCTAACTTTTTCTTTGAGACCTTTCTCACTATCATCCCCTTCTCTTGGTGCAAACAGTAAGCGAAAAGCTCTGGTCATGTGACATTTTACAGTACACAAGTGACACTTTCATTTAGACCCTTTATTGTTCCAATATATGCTGAAAATGCATAGATCGATCATTCAGTAAAATTTTTATAGCCTAAAAAATGAAACCTTTGTGACCGGTGGGATGGAATGGTTTAAGTCACTCGAATTTAATTTAAGGTTGTTCTGTGCAAAAGCTTTCTCGTCATTTTACAAAACTAGTATTTATTTTAATTTCACACTTTCTCTTCCATGCAAGGCGGAAAAATTACTGTAGGAGGAGAAAGGCAGAATGGTAGAAAGTGGGTATAATAAAAATAGAAATTTCTCTTTTCCTCCACTTCTAATTTCTTTTTTTTCGTTTTATTGTTGCTTGGAAGAGTTTACAGTAAGCAGCAGCTGTGCTCTGCTGCTGTACAGTCCAGGCTACTTCAGAGAAGTCAAACTCAATGCACTCCATCCATCCACCTCATTGAACTGCCAGCTCTGGTAATCAATTCTGAGCCTTGTGCTGTCACTGTGGGCCTCTGCACACAGCAGCTGGCTGCAGGAAGACAAGCGCTCTTCCACAGTCTGTCCAAAAATCAGCTGCACCCAGCTGTCTAGCAGCAGCCCCACTATTCAGATTACTGCTGCCGCCGCTGCTGCTGCTGCTGCTGCTGCTGGGGAGGGAGGCCTCATTCATTGCTGTCACTGGTCTCTGCTGTCCCCTCCACCACACTTTCTTTTTCACTTCTTCCTTCCTAATTTTTCAACTCACAGACACATCCGCCTCTTGAGCTGCACATATGTCTGTCTGGTCTCCCTTTCTGTCTATTTTTTGTTCCCTTTCTGCACAAGTCAGATCATCCATCTGTCACTTAGTTTACCAACTTTGTATCCATTTTCTTTCTGACCCCATTTTTCTTCTGGCTGTCAAGCTGAGCTTCTTACAGTAATTGTTCTTTATCTTCTCTTTTTTCCTCTGTTTGCATCCATAGCCTTTTTGACTCTTATTTTGAAGCATTTCTCGTCTCCTTCTTTGTTGGTTGCCATGTCTCAGTTTCTCCTCTCCTTTCTTTGTCCCCCTTTTGCCACTTACTCTTATTTCTGCACAATTTCCATCTCATTCTTTGTCAGAGTTGTGCAGTCTAAACTATACCCCCTTTTTTTTCCAAATGTCACAATGCTGTATCTTTTCTCCCCCCTCCTTTTTCTTCAGAGTAACTTCTTTTTCTGTCCCTTTTTTTGGCTGTATTTTTTTCACAGGTGTCTGTAAGGCGGGGATTTACATTTTCTCAGGACAGGCAGCCCGTGGAGAGAGGCCTGCTGGCAGATCAAAGGCTGCGGCTGTAAAACGATCTGAAAGAGTCCGGCATTAGCATCCATCAGGGTACCTTGAAAGCTCCCTGATCAGCCGAGAGGGAAGCTGAGGCCCCCCAAAGTGAAAGCCCAGTCTGAAGAGAGGTGGAGGGAGGGTAGAATGAGGGTTGACTGAAAAGGGAGAGGAGGAAGGGAGGAAGAAGGGAGGAAAATTCCCATAACAAGCTGCAAATGTTATGATTTCTCCAATGGTTTCATCCTTCGTCTCATTTTGTTTCCGAGGTTCTCAGTTTCCCTTTTCTTGATGTTGAGAGCTTTTGCATCTTTTCCTCTTCTTGGCATGCTGCTTCTGTTTAGCATCTTGAGGTGGGGCCACACTTTTTTTGGTACAGGAAAGGGCATGATGTGGAAGAAGACAGAAATAATTAGAAGTTTGCTTTCTATCGATGGACTCTTACAGTAAAACTTGGCATCGTGCAGGTTTTTTCGGGGGGGAGATAAAGTCCACTTTACCCAATTAGACATCACTGAGGGAATGAAGGTACATGGCGGTTGTGAAATAGATAGCGGGAAAACCTGCATTCCTCTTGTTCTTCACCATTCATACATATCTTCATTTTTGAAGTAAAATTCCCTTAAAGTCCCACTCCAACTACATTTTTCCCAGTGGTCTTTTAGTTATGATTGGGCTGTTTTTAGCCAAAATTAAAAAGTCTGTGTCGTTTTTTTTTAGACTTATTTCCTCCTTTGTGGCAGGAGCTCATTAGAAATTTGCCTCTGGATGGGACTGGTGGTACAGAAGTTAGCCTAGGCTAATTTCCCATCAACCCTTTGTTTACACTCTCTCCTACACTCCTCTAGCTTATAGCACACCAAAGCCCTCAGATAACATTAACGTAGCAAAAATGACAACGAACAAAATCCGAGCTATCCAGCCATACAGTTTCTAGATGTAAATGGATCTATTTGTCCACAAATGGATGCTTCAGAATTGCAGCGGAGAATGGAGATTTTGGCTCACCCATTTCAGTTGCTGCATCACAAATCCGAGCTTTTTTAAACCGTGGGTTTTGATCTGCTCCGGATCCAACAAAATTTGAATAAAGAAATACTCAGAGACGCAGTTTTAAACTTAAATTATTTTGTTTATTTTTTTCATTGTGAGAAAAATGCTGCAGGAACATGTTCCATTTTCATTAGAGGGGATCTTTAAGTGAAGAGATTAACAACAATTTAAAGGAACAAAGTTTACAAACTGAGCTTCATGCTAAAGGATAGTTCAAAGACTGTGGGGTACCTGCAGTGGGTTCCCCAACTTTAAAGGGCTCCTATATTTTCTTTTTTTTGTAAATTTACTTAATGATTTACAATTTAATTACTAAGATTTAAAAAAAAACTAGACGTTAAAATAAATGTGCATTTTAAAAAAGCATTTTTGTTTTAAAATAATCAGAGTGGATTGATTTATACGGCCATAATATTTTATAGATAAGAAGATATCGAGATAAAGACGAGGAGCCTGCAGTGCTGTTTGTGTGATAACTGTGTGTGCTCCTTGCGTGCAGCCTGACCGATAGAAATAAGGACGTTTGAAAATCAGAGGGAAGTTTGTAGTGGACATTCTACAGATGTCTCATGGACACTTGTGTTTCACGTGCACACCCTGTGAATGCAGCATTTCCGCGGTCGATAAGGGATTGATACTCGCATCTTACAAAGAACTAAAGTGTGATGTAAAGACACCGCACGACAGCATCACCCAATACTTCACGATACATTTACCACACAGATGATAATGATACGTTCCATTTCCATGGCGTCCTTTGAGATGATTGTAGGAACCATAAGTGAACTGCAAGACCTACCGACGCCCCCCTTAGGTTGCGGCCTCTCCTCTCTATGACCCTCCACAGACCCAGACAAAACAAATCATTATGAACTCCTTCCTATTAGCTTTATTTTTGAATATTTGATATATTTATTTCATGCATTTGTAATTAAACTGATCAATGTGTTATAGGTCAGTGATGCCGTGGATGAATAATTCTCTTTGCTAATAACCTTTGCAATGCCAGTCTTTAATGCATTAGAAACATATGGAGACTTGCAGCCATAAATCAACTATTCTGGCTTAAATATTTTACACACAAATGCTTGAAGAGTTTACCTTCAATTTCTCTTATGTTCAGCCGAACATCAAACCTGTCTGTGCTGTTTTATTAGGTTCAAATTCATATGTGATCCTCATGTTTGATTGTTTTAGTAGTTTAAGGAGTAATCAGCAGAACATAAAATGATTCTTAGAGCTGGAATAGGTGCTGTGTTGTGTGAACATACTTTGGGGGCCTGATGACAGATTTGAAATAACTTCCTGTAAAGTGGCCATTGCATATGCACAGTACTACACCTTCACTCAAATCTGCATGGAGATCTTCTGTTTGGCAGTGTGCAGCTCCTCTTCCTCCTTCTGCTTGCAGGGTCACGGCTTCATGCCACTGTCTCAGCTCACTAATGGATGTCTCATTTGTCATGCACATTGATGAACACACAGACGGACAGATAGACAGTGTCAGGCAACGCTTTGGCCGTCCCGTTCACCCGAAGATGAGTTCCTTCTCTGTTTAGGAAAAGGATGTGATCTCATTCACAAAAAATCCAACCTATGTCGCTTGCCACTCATGACTTAATCCAGGCTTCTCCTTTGTGCAGCGTGCCCTCCCCTTCCCTTCTTCTCATTTTAGCTTCTCTGTCTTCATGCTGCTGCTGCTTATTGATCAGTCAGTCTGTCCTCTTGCTGAACTTTTTGATGAAAACCTTTGGGAGGTGAAGTATGACAATGGTCAGTTTTCTAGCTTGGTAATGGCTCAGGATTTAAAAGTACCATGTAGTTTGTCCTGCCGAGTTTTTATTTTGTTACGTTATTTGTTAGTTAATGTTTTCTCAAGAAAATGTAATTTTGAATTTAGCTGAAATTGCATTTTCTAGCTATAAAACTTTTAAGGTTTAGTAATGTGAGCATCCAAACAAAGTTTTAACTCCAGTAAGTGAAATTTCCCCTTTTGTCTATTTCATTTCCCTTTACAGTTTTTTAGTTTAACATTTATCATTACTAAATGCAAAGTCTTCTGTGATCTTTTAAAAATGCACAAATGTCTTCCAATCAGGAATATAGCATGTATCATCAAAACGTGAATCAAATGTTTGCTTTAAAATGTGCCTTTGCAGCATCTTTGACACACTGACGGGTCATTTAGAAGCCAAAGACATTCTAGATTTTAAATTTTATTAATTTCTGAACCTGTAATTTCCTACAGAGGCTTTTTAAAAATATTCTTATGACAGATACATATGCATACACTTGATCTTAAGCAAACGCAGTCAAACAAAAAAAAAAACTACTATTCGAGTCAGTAGGTCAGCAGGTGTCTTTTTTTTGTAACCTTGGAAACAATTGATGCTGAATTTTCACCTGTGACTTGGGCACCATGTGTAGCCATGGCAACCAAATATAACCAATACATTTGACAAATTATTTGTAGGAAAATACAGTCTAGAATACATAATTATATTCTCCAAACTTACTATGTAGTTGGGAGAAAAATCTGCCACTCTCAGGTTTTTGAGTTCATTGTAAAAACTGTCTTAAATATAGAGACAAATTCAATAATTCTTTGACAAATTTTTGTGCTGTTGTGAATTAAACTTTTTCAGTGTGTGTGATACCCCCAAATTAAAAGATTTTATGTCATGGTTGCAAACTTTGATTCCATTCCTTTCATTTTTGATATTTGATTATTTTTTTATGTCTAATATCAATGATAATCAATGGAATATATTTTCAGAATCTTTTTTTCAACTCCTGCAAACTTGTTGAAAAATGTGTCTACTGTCAGTGTCAGTTTTTTAAAGTCACTAAGCTCACTTCTGCCAAACAGATCAGAGTTTCTTTACAAAATATATTGCAGATAATACGCCTCAAAGCAATGTGTGTTTGTCCAATTAAATGAAAATACCAACCTTTTGGTAAAACAATCTAAAAGGCAAAAGCAAGATTCTTGATTTGCTTTTGAATTGAAATAATTACAAATCATCAATAAATCTCATGAAGTTTACAGCTGTGAAAACATGAACTTTCTGGTGTATTTGTCCAGTTTTTATGCTAATTCTGGGCACCTTTGCTTGGACTGCTGGCCCTGCCACCCAGTCCCGGATGAGCGGAAGAAGATGGATGGATGGATTCATAAATTAGCTTTTATAATAATACATTAAGACTTTTTGTTCGATAAAAACAAATTTCAAGACAAATTTTCACACAAAGATTAGCAGAATGATCATCAAAACTGCAAAAAATTACAAAAAGGTTCACTGAAAACGCACATGAATAAATGTCATGTTCATTTCAAGCTGTTTTTTGTCGGCCAATGCTTGTTGGGAACAGAGGTTACACAATGTAAGCTGTTGGTCATTTATAGAAGCCATTATGGTATTTTCATCTTTTGAGAAAACTTGGCTTTATTTGAATGATCTGGACTGAATTGGGTCATAACAATCTCTTGATTTGATGCTTCTTTGTTTTTCTTTTCTGTTCAAGTTTTTAGGGCAAATATATCTTGAAAAACTGTGAAGAACTTGAGCTGAATGGCTTTTTTTGACAGCATTTAAACATTAAATTCCAAATCTTACAAGAAAAAATATTTTACAAACGGACTCAACCCCTCTGTTTATGAGTGGTTTAGCCGAGGACCAAAAAACAAAGACGAAAATGACCACAAAAACAATTCGTGATATGCTCTGGCCCACACGCTGAAAGATCAGAAAGACTTTAGAGCAAAACAAAGTAGTTGTAATTTTATTTATTTATTGTTTTACTAATTTGTTTCAAAGGTAAAATGGAAAACTAGACTATTTTTTAGACTTCTCATCCCATTCTGAAGAATGTCAGAAGTAATCCTTAAAGGATACAAAATAAAAAACCTTTAAATCATGACATGCCCATTGTTTGTCCATTTACATTTTCCAGAGATATAAGGCATGTTAGGCTTTTGTGCAAGTCTTCCACAATTTTAATCAGGCAACAAAACTTTAGGAAACTAAGCAAACTGGAGCTGAAAGTATCGTCTTTAGGATTCGAGGACTTGCAGTGTGAAGAAATAAAGCATGACTTGAACAAACTGTTTGGAAGTTTTGGAAGTAAAAGAACAGTATTATTTCAGACTTTAAAGTTATGTCAGAAAAAACACTACTAGTATAATAAAAATGTGTTCTGAGTGAAGTGTTTATTTTTGAAACAAGAATATTTTTAGTACTCTAATGTTGTAACATAACAAAAAAGAAATGAGCAATATTATTCCATGATATTTCAAATTTGCTAACTTTATCAATGCTTAAAAAAACATGAGACATAGAACAGGCACACTGCCAAGAGTAACTTTTTTTAATTGCCTTTTTTGTTTTTTATGACTGTTTGTTCACTATTTCTGAGATGAGATGAAATCGTCCTTTATTTGTCTCACAACAGGGAAATCCCAGTGTTGCAGCATTACAGATAATGATAAAGAGCAGGATAAGTCAAGATCAAAAAATGAAATGTGTCACATATTTACCAAAATCTACAGTAAGAGAGAAAATAAAAAAGCTGATTATCGAGTCTCATGGCAGCAGGTAGGAATGAGCTACGATGCCGCTCCGTCAGAGACCTGGGGTGTAGCAGTGTCACTGAAAGAGCTGCTTAGAGCCAGCACCATGTCACTCAGGGGTGGGCGTCCTTCTTCATCAAGGATGCTAGCTTGGCTACCATCCTCCCTTCTCACACCTCCTGCACTGAGTCAAGCATCTTTCTACACAAATGTTTTCTTGGTAATGAAGAAAATATATTTGTGTGTGTGAAAAATGGCTTGGTGAAGTGATGCGTTCACTGTTTAGTTACCAAACTCTAGTTAGATTATAGCAAAGAAAGAAAAAAGTTGCAGTTTCCTCATCTTTGGTTTATTGGAACAAATAAGTAATGTTACCAATTTAACCGAGTTTCTCCCAAAGACTTTTCTTTGTTTAAGAATTTTTGTTTGTTCAGAAACAACTTCAACTTGTAGTCTGGCTGTTTTCACCTCCCCACCTTTGACAGCACTTTGGCTGTGAAAACCTTTGTGGACAACTTTGTAACTTTAATTTTGAAAAACTTAGTTGAAGCAGTAGGGCTGAACTGCCATTTTGTCTGTGTGACTGTTTTCTCCTGCTTTTGTTAGTTTCAGGGAGACACTGTCACTTAGTTTCCATTTTGTTTGATTGCAGGTCAAGTAGAGAATTTGACACTTTGGTTAGTTTTGGTTTGTTTATTATTTTGGCCTTTGGTTCACCCTCAAGTTAAATGCTTGATTTTTCTTTTGTTAACAGTACAATTGGGACAATAAACCCTTCTGAGATTTGTACAGTGAATGTTTTGTTTTAGTTTTTGCATAAGGTGCATAACACCCCTTAATCCTCCTCTGAAATGTAAGCATCGTTTGAAAGACCCCATTTAAAAAAAATCAAAGAAGAAAACACAAAAATGTATTTTTTCACTTGGACAGTTGACTTATTTGTTAGGTTAAAAATCAGATTAATGAGCTGTATAGTTCAACTGTTTATATACCAGCTCAGTTGCCTTGTAGTAGAGTGTCCGCCCTGCTTCTGGGAAGTCGTGAGTTCAGTCCAGGCTGAGTCATACCAAAAACTCTAAAAAATGGTACCCAATGCCTCCCTGATTGACCCTAGGCATTAAGGGGTTGGACTGGGGGGGTTAAACCACCAAATGGTTTCTGATCACAGTCAGGATTGCAGCTCACTGCTCCCCCAGGGGATTGGTCAATTGCAGAGAACAAATGTCACACACCTAGATGCATGACAACTGATGGGACTTTTAGCTTTAACGTCACATCATATATGCAGATTACTGCTCTCTCCAGGAAAGCTGCCATTAAGATTTCATCTGTGGCAATATGACAAATCCCCGTCATGCTCTGCTGCGAACTCAGGAAACCAGTATTTCTGATATCAGTTGTGAGTCTTCCATTGACCACACAGTGTGCCCTCATCAGAGTGCAGACATTCAGCTCAGGAATGTCTCTCACATCAGTCTTATCAAATGTTTTGTCTGTTGCGTCTGAGGGGCATCCGAAGAGGTCTTTGCGTTATAACTGATAGATTTTCTGGAATACAAACCACTGCCTCTTCCTTTACTCATTCCCTTCCTTCCATCAAGGACTTGCCTCCTTTCCTATTGGTATTCTTGTTTATTGAACATTTTTATTGAAAAAACTAACATTGAACAACTCCCTATTATGAGAATAATCCCCATACTCATATAAATGTGTGCGCATTATGAGGATATGCAATATATACCCTTCACTGGAATTATTGAGGGTCACATTTTTCAAATTACAGAGTTTAGAAAAATGCATCATAGATGATGCATTTCACTGCATTATTATTTCCTTTTTTCAACAAATATGTCAACAGGAACACACACACATACAAAAAACAAAAACACAAATGTGCACTGTATTTGATTCACCTGTGAAATATGTAAACAAGACAACAAATAATGACAAAGATAAGCCTTTGATTTGGGTTGGAATGAGTGTCCGAGTATTCGCAATCTGCTCCTAAAAATATGAGTACGAATATTCATGACGACCAAGATTGATAATTCCCAGTCTTTATAAATATAGTGGAAAGTAGTAAAAAATACAACCAAGGCGCAATGTATTATTGCCCTAAAATGCAGAATAATATTGTTTAGAAACTAAAAATAAGACAAATACGTAGTGCTACTGTAACCGGAAGTAATTAAATCTTCAAAATAAAGTGTCTGTGAAACTTCCATTTTACAAAGCAAAACTATCGAGTTGTTTTTTTGTTTTTTTTTTGTAGTTGACAGAATGAGACTTAGTTCAGGTCAGTTTACTGGTAAAAGCTATAAAAAAAAAAAACAAAGTTGCTGTAACACCGGAGCTTTAGCTCCAGTGTTTACATTCTTTTGATTCCGGTAACTCTTCAAACGTTGACGCAATAACATAATTCCAGCGGATTCCGAAGTGAAGATAAGCAGCCTCGCACTGACATGCAGCGCTGCACAGTAGTGAAGTGATTATGTAATCACCATGAACCATCTGATTTTCATACTGGCTTGGCAACTACTTGCAATGTTTTAGAACGTAAAGTGCAGAATTTTGAGGATGGAAAAACTGTGAAGAACATTTTCAGGATTTGTTGTTCAATGAGCCAAACTAAAAGTGATTTTTGTTTTTTATGTTGTTTATGTTAAGCTGAACTTAACCAGACCGTTTACGGAAAAAAAACAACTTGTATAAAGTGACCAACACTATTTCTTTTTGTTTAAATCTTTGTGGGTTTTTTTTGTTGATTCTGTTCTTCTGTTCTGAATAAAGGGATAAATTATGGTGATTTAATGCGTAGAATTTTTTATTTAATACATCCAGTACAAAGACATTCATATAGCAACTGTACAAACACATTATTTTAAAAAGTAAGAATTGTGGTTCGAGCTGTGAATCCTTGAGCTTGATTTGTGAATTGAATTGCCACCAAAGTAAAAATCCACAGCCCTACATTTGATATGCTATTTTCACACAGTGATTAATAATAATAGTCAAGTTACACACACACCAATAGCCCATAAACATCACACCTACCACTACTCAGTCAGCAGAGCTTGTCCCTTTCCTGACGTGGATTTCAGGGATTTCATCAGCATTCATTTCCTGCTTTTGTTGCACTGTGACTGAGGCTATAAAACACGGAATAAAGAGAACATGTCACTCATAGCATATATGTACATACAAAATAATATTTCTTTCTACTAAAAATTTAATTATAATGTGAAATGTGTAAAATATTGTAAACTTTGACATGTTTTTTTTTTTAATTGACCAATTCCCTTCTCTGGATCATTTTGGCGTCTTTGAAACAAGTCAGTTAGCTTGGCACATTTTGCAGCATCCTCCCCAGCACCTTTCTTCTTTTTAATCTGGCTTTTTCAGCTCCACCAGGCATTTTTTTATCCATTCTAATGGGTGGTCATTTCTCTGCTGTGAGGATTGAAGTTAGAACCACTTTCTGTCTCCTAAACTGTGGAGCGTGCGGTTCTTCTGGGGAACCCTTGGACTGACTGAACCAACTATAGAGGGGTGTTGAGCAAGTTAAAGGATGCGTTCCACCACCTGTAGCAGGTACGCATTGAGAAGCAAGCGCATTACTTGATGGCACAAATTTTCTACGTCTATTATCCTAACTATATTTGCAGGTTTAAATGAAGTTGTGGCTTGATAAATACAGTACAGTAGCAGACCGAAATGGCTTCTTTTTTTTTTCTAACTTGCAGCCCAAAGATGGAGCGGCCCACTGGGAAAAATCCAGAATCTCTTGATTACCCAGCATGCCACTGATAAAGGACATAAATAAAGAAAATGAAGCTAATATTACATTTCTGAGTATGCATTTCTTCACATTGGTGTGTTCTGAAGCACAAATTTTAAACTTAAATCTAAATATTGAGTTTTTGCATACATTTTTGAAGTTATTAAACCAATGTTATGTATTTTCCAAGCAGTGGCAGCTACCCTCTTACATAGATATCTGGTGAATTTCAATTAGGTCAGCAAGCGGCATTAACATCTCAATTTGAAGATGCAATTTTTTTATATATTCTTTTTCCATATAGGGGGGCCATGGTGCAGTGGATAGGGCAGTTCGCCTCTGATCGGAGGATCGCGGGTGCGATTCCCGCAGTGCCCTACCATGTATCGAAGTGTCCTTGGGCAAGACACTGAACCCCACATTGCCCCTGATGGAAGCTTAGCGCCGGTGTTGGGCAGCGGAGCCTCCATCAGTGTCTGAATGGGTGAATGGGAGCGTGACAGTAAAACGCTTTGAAACTTCAATGAAGGTAGAAAAGTGCTATATAAGTATATGCCATTAACAATATCTCTCCGCTTGGAGGGATAAATGTAGGGAGAAGCCCCAGGGCAAGGGAAGCAAATCTAATTCAGCCAATATATTCCTTTAAAGACCCAGTCAAATGAATTGTGTTTTTTTTTATTTTGTGCTGTTTTTAACATTTTACTCTAGGTCTTTTCTCATGTTAGAGGACATATCTAAAAATATAAAGCTTAATATTATTATTCTGAGCCTTTCTTTATTCATATTGTTGTGAATCAGGAGCAGTTGAAAAACATGTTGTTGGAAAACGCTTGTATAAATGTGACATAGTACCTACACCAACAAGCTCCAAGCTCCCTGTTTCGCTTCATTCTACTGCAGACGACTAGATCCATTGTCCAAGCTGGCATCTGGTTCAAAACTGTATAGCTGGAATTGGCCCCATTTTTGTTGCAGCTGTAATATTAGGTTGGGGATGTACATAGGGATGATGGGGAAGTCAGGGCAGGCTTACTCTGCTCCAACGGTCTTGCCCACAACTCAGAGGCAAATTTTTGACAAACGCCTGCCGCTCTTCTGAAACTTTATCCAGGAAAACAGCACAAGTTTTTGATTTTGCCTAAAAATGGCACATTCATAATTTTAAAAAAACTACTCGGTTCACTTCAAGATAGATCATAAGATGATTGGAGTGGGACTTTCAGGGCTGTAACAGTTGTTTACGCCTGATCACACTGAGAAACATTAAAATATTTTGATTTCGAAGATTGCATCTAGTCTAGTAGGAAAAAGGTACCTTAATGGTTAAAACAAAAAAACAGAACGAGTGTCTTCCTTCTTCAGAGTGCTTCACAGCACCTCACCTCCCTGAAGTATTTCTCTGTAATGTGTCCTGGTTTGTCTTTTGATGCTAAAATGTATTGCAGGTGTGTTAAAAAATTATGGACCTCTGTGTTCAAAATTCCAAGCCAGTAAAGATTTACAACATTTTTTTCTACATTTTTATGAAACATGCTATCAATATAAACTGAGAATGCTCACTGTTAAGGCATAAACTCTGGTTTTATAGATGGCAATAAGCAATATTCTTTTTTTCAGCTTTGAAATTAGGTAAATCTTTTACAGTAATGCTAATTTAGTTTGTCTCCCATTAAACGCCTCAACCGTGAGACACATGAGCCAAAAAGAAGTTCTGCAGTCATTGTGGCCAGGTTCGCTTTGATCGGCCTATTTACTTGCCTTTTTGGTTAGAGTGTAGATTGAACAGGTTTGTGTGGGTTCAGTTTCAAGTCAAACAAATATCTATGATGAATGTGCAACATGCATTTTGTCACGCATTAGAATTCTGCAAAATCCGCTGCACACAGGCTAAAATAAGAAATACACTCCTGAAAATAAATGTATCTATTGCATTTCCATTTGAGCAAGGACAATGCACATTAGTGTACATTTCTATAAATGTGCGAGTGCTAGCTTCAAAGCTCATTTTAACTGTAGTCCTGGCAAGGTGTAGGTTTGCCAACAACAGGCAAACAGACAACAAAAACTCATAAAATCAACATTAAAAATAACAAGCAATTGATACAAAAAAGCAAGAGTGAGAGTTTGAAAGTTAAATGGAGTAGTCTCCACACTTTTTATCAAAAAACTTGCATTAAAATTGATAAATAATTCAAATGGAGCAATTCAAACAGTCCAACACTGACACAATATTTACATGAATCTCTTAAAACCTCAGCGGCTGGCAAGCGGCGTATCAGAATGTGACTGTTACCTCCCAATTACAAATCCCGCCGCTCGACCACCTGTCGGATTTGCTGAAAAACTTGCATTTAGGTCCCCACGCTGTGGCACTTAGGGACTTGAGACTGTCACCCATGGCTACAGACTTAGTGAGTCCACTAGCTGTAAATTTCAACTCAGTATATTCCTTCTAATACATTTCATTCCCACCATTATGAAAATCCAGTTTTTGGTGCTAACATGCTCTTGTAACATTTTTTTTTGTATGGAGGACATGAACAAAATACTTTAAGATTAAACCTCATTTCTGAGTATTTTCTTATTCAAACTGGGATGATTCAGGAGCTGCTTAAAAAATTCTGCTCTCTTTTGGGATGCAGCAAGTGACATGGGCAGATCAAAGACTCCCTGCTCCGTTCCAGTTCGTATGCGTCCACTTGAAAACAAATAGATCCATGAAATTCTTCATTTTCCTCATCTGAAATGGTATTTGTATCAAAACTATACAGCCCCAATATTGCTTGCCATTTTTGTTGCACTGCTAATGTTAGCTTTGGGTTGAATGGGGCTGCAAGCTAGCGGGAGAAAGAATAAAGGGATGATGGGATATCAGTGGAGGCTTACTTACGCACCAAGTCCAGCCCACAACTCAGAGATGAATTTCTGAAAGACTCCTGGCGCGCTGCACAAACGTTGTCTCACAAAACAACAAAGGTTGTTTGCTTTTGCCTAAAAACAGCATAATCATAATTAAAAGACCACTGAGAACGCTTTGAAAAAAAGATAAAAGATGATTGGAGTGGGACTTTAATGGGTCAGGTTCAAGTCCATGAAGAATTTTGTATATTGTACGTGCAAATTTAAATAATTTATCATTTTAAAAATTCAAAAAAGTTGTAAGTTTCCAAGATAAAATTTGCGCCTGCATCCATTTTGATGTTTGTTTTATTTGAGCACCTTTCAGATCATGTTATAAGCACGGATCGCAGCCTTGAGCCTCGATTTGACTTAATGTGGGCTCACAAAAACCTGCAAACTTGTCATTCTCCTCACCTGCACAGTGATTCATTGAACCACCAGAAAAACTTAGGTTACAGAAAGCCTTGGAGCAGCTGATTTAAATGCTGGTTTTCATAAAACGGTGTCAGCCTTTAAAGATTGTTCACATTTTTCTTCTCTGTTCAAAAGACCTCTTTGTTTTCACATAACTTTAATTGGAGTAATATGGATTAGTGTGTTTTTTTTTTTTTTTTTTTTTACTCTCCCCCAAATTTAAAGAAGTCATTAAATGTTGTTGCTGATGCTTAGATTGGCACAAGCCCTTTATTCTTTTAAAATTCCACTGGCCAGTCTCTTGTTACCTTGTTCCCAGGCTTAGCTCCTTGCAGCACCCGTACCCCTGACCCGTAACAACCAACTGATTTATCCTGGATTGCTCGGAGGCCTCTGGAGCTGTGTCTCAATTGGCTCCATATGAAAATAGTGCCAAGAGGTCATCTATACCAATCATTTTCAGTTGCTCATTATTCCCAAGCCAAACAGCCCAAAGACTCAATTTCCTACCACACTGTTCATAAAAGTGACAGATGGCCAAAACCTGGAAAAGCTTTGCTCTGATCGTTAGGGGGCTGAAATGGCAAATACAATGCTCTTTAGTACGCTGAAGGTTGCTTCCCACCCCCTTGAACTCACCAGCTTCATCCACCTTCTCTATTCTGTTCAGTTTTTCCAAAGTGAAGAACGTGGAGGAGAACCCCGTGGGTTTAATAGCTTTAGGCCATGTTCCACTCTGCTCAGCCTTCCTCCTCTTCATGTGGCCCACTGTCAGGACTCAGATATTGCCAGGTAGTTTGTCTCTCTCCCTCTTAACATTCTCTCTACCTTAACACGGGACCACACTTAAAGTCACATGGGCGGACAGAGACCAAGACAAGGTCCCCTTTCATCCCACAGACCTGCCGCTCTCTGGTATTCAGGGTCATCTATAGTCACTTGTGCAAGCCTGCACCCCTCCGTGGCTGCCTGCAAGGGTCTTTTCTTCCCGGGCAAGTGCCTGTGTGATAAATGAGCGGCTTGGAACAACAGCTGAGAATAAGACTTGGCTCAAGTCCTCCTTCTTCCCTGTTTCTGACACAAGTGTGGTTTCCTCATATCTTGGCTCGTTTACATGAATGACCTCTTTCATTTTTTTTCCCCACCTCCAACAATAACTAAACTCTTCCAGTCAGCATTTAAGAAGAAAAACTTTTTGTCATATTTGTTTCCACTTCTGCTTTTTTGGCAGAAGTGGAATACTAGGTCATTCTAGAGAGTTTTTTTTCTGAATGGTGGAGCATGTGCTCAGATAGTGAATGGTTTAAATGGTATTTGGCAATCAATACTTTCCCTGTAAGGTTTTTTTTTTTTTTCATTCACACTAACTCCCACTCTACACTTTTGTGGCTTTAACTTTTGACTTTTGTCCTGGTTTTCAGTTGAAAAACATCTACTTCCAGAAAAGCTTGATCTACCAGTGCGCTGTTCAGCTTCCAAACCTTTGTGCGGCATAAATCATCCACAAAAATTCCAGCCTACTCACTTAAACTGCCTGCAGATTTACCTTCATTCAGTTTATTCATTGTGGTGCCACTTCAACCACTGATTCATCTTAAGAAAACAGGGGGGGCCGAGCCCCCATCTCCTTCAGCCATCTTTCATGCTGGTTTTGCGGCTCTCCCGTATGTGTCTAATCTCTCCCTTGTGTCTCTGCAATGTCAAAGCGGAGGAGCAAACATGTATTTGCTCGCTATGGATTTCCCATGGAATGCACCATTTTCAGTTCACCCCCGTGTATGTTGCCTGTTATGATAGGAGGTGATTATAGAGTATTTATTTTCCTACTGGGTGTGGGAACTCAACCTGTTGGTACACTACCATTGTGAGTTTGCTTCTTCTGAAGTTGTGACTCATGCCTGTTGATGCGTTCTCCAACAATTAGATTAGGTAGGATTAGATAATATCTGTAATTAGCATTCAAGCCCACACTGAAAGCTACCTGTGGTATTTTCTTGATGGTGAACGATGGAAAAACATGAACTGCACTGCTGGGATTGTAGAGGAAAGAGGATAAATCTGACTACAATGCACTGCACATAGCATATTTACATTGATCTGAATGCATAGTGACATGAGCCGTAGAAAAGGTGTTCACACCGATTCTGGTTTGTGTTTATGCGATTGAAGGTGGGGGAGAAAACACAGCACAGCCACAGAGGCTCCTATCTAACTCATTTGTGAATGGGGCTAGCTGAAGATCGGGGCTTAGTGGAGGAGGGGTTAAAAGAAACGGAGAGAGTGAATGGTGGAGGGAGGGGAAAGAAGGGAGGCCCCTGCAGGACAATTCCCCCAACGTTGGGTCATTCAGAGACACAGGAAATGCTTGACCTCACACTCTGAGAAATGTCCACAGCAGCCCACTTGTGTTAAAGGTGTAATTGGGCATAATTAGAAGCTGGCAGAGAGAGAAATAAAGATGGACTTGCACCCCCACATCTTATCCATGCCCGCCTCCATCTGGCAGCCAGGGACACGCGGGAGCCAAACTCTCTTTCGTATGTTTTTACCATCTTACAAGCAACAAAAGCTTTCGGATTCTTCCAGCTCAGCAGGCTTAGTTGGTCATACCAGAAAAGTGTTCAGCTACCGACACACCGGGCATGTGAAGCACGTTCAAAGCCACACTAAACAGGCATTCTTGAACGCCCTTTTACCTTGTGGTGTTCACACTGGACTGTTGCAACCCAATACTATTGCATGTACTCACATTTGGAAGAGGCTGGGTGCAGATCTCAAGAAGCTCGCTCCAGGCTTTTTCTTTCACAGCGCTACTCCGATATATAAAAGACTTGGTGTCGTATAATTCCGGACGGACACTAACCATGAGCACTTCAAACAGCAGGCGCCTCCGTGTACTGAAATAATGCTACCCAACAACACTGCCAAATCCGAGTCCCTCTTTGTGTAAAGTTCAGCTGGTTGAACTTTTTCTGTGTTCCATGGCTGTACATAGAGCCCAAAAATGGACTTAAAAACTTGTGTAGCGACACGTGAATGCAAGAGTTTAAAAATGGACCTGAAGTGCCCGTTTACATGGATTTTTCATTGGAAATGGTCACTTGAACGCACATTTCCGAGTTCAGCGTGAACATAGCATTAGTTGCTGATAATTTTGAAAACATTTGATCTCAATGTCATGTAATCTAGAAGGTCAACCGCGCACATCCCTGTTCGTTTACCTCTCCAGTCTGACCCTTCACCTTGACATCTGCATCAATCCCCCCTTTGTGCAGTTCATAGGAAAAACAGCCATAGGTGGCGTGGGAGCGTCTCCGCGCACAAACCTCCTGGGCTCAATTTCTTATGAATGTGTGTCTTCCTCCTCTCCTTGTAGCCTGTCATACGATGCTTGGTTTTCCCGTGTGCAACACGTATGTAAAACACCAAGGTCTCGCATGAAGGAGCCAGCTGCTTCCTTTCAGAGCCGACGCAGGAATGCACTTTCATTCTGATCCTTCATTCATAAGAAATAAACCATCGACCCACATGCCGGGGTTTTAGTGAGAGTAAGGGCTGTCAGCCATTGATGTGATGGGGGTTGGGGTTGGGGGGGTGCTGAAGGGTAGGTGGGTGGGCTAAATCTTGGGAATGGGAGCTTGCTGCAGTTCTCTGGGCAGAAACATGAGGCTCCTGAGACATGTTCCAACCGATGATTTGGCTCTCTGGAGGGATAGTAAAGTCTGATTTATCCTATCAGATGTGGAGAGACCACAGAGGAAAACTGTTGAGGTGGTGAAGTACCAAAACAACCCGGAATGGATGAGTGAGGTGTGTTTTCTCCTCGTGTTTTACCTGCACCAGCAGGTACAGAAACCCGCCATGGCGGTAAACCGGGGCATGGACGTCTGCGCAGCAACATTTGAATAAAAATTTGTCTGGGCTCAACCTGAACATGAAAAAAAGAGCTGGCAGGGCAGAGAGGAGGAGGAGTGGAATGGAGAGTTTGTGGGAGAGCTGGGGGGGGGTTAGGCATGAAGTCAGTGATCACTCAGGAGGTCTGAACCTCTGACCTCTGACCCCATAGCATAGCGGATGCCACCATGGTGAAAATGTGAGAGGTGAGGTATGCGAGCCCCCTAAACCCTGGCGGAAACCCCCACACCCCACCCCACACCCTCTCTACCCCCATGATGAATGGGATGTTAGCACTGACACAAATTGGCCCATAATAATGACACAACGCCACTAAGCACACAGAAACAGAGTGACAGAGTGAGAATTACAGAATGAAAGAGCGAGCAGACAGAAACAGGAAGAGAAGAAGAAGAAAAAAGATGGAAAATAGATGAAAAAGTCCTGCAGGAAAGCATTACTTTACCCAGAGGGACGGTGAATGAGGGGGGAGCGCCAGATTTATGGTCGAGGATGTCTTTGGTGTTTTCTCTCCACTCTCCTGAACAGTGGGGTTGCAGAAAGACCTGGTGTTCAGAGCACCACACAGAAGCACACACTCGCACACACACACATGCACGGACACGTGCACGCACAGACTGTTGCTTTTGCATTCTTGCGTGCACCACAGTTGCATCATGTTTTCTCTTCCCCCTCCTCATTCAAACCAAGGCTTCACATCACTTCCACAACATACATTAAATGTCCTTCTAAAAATAGATGTCAACTTCCCAGGCTGAAGCAGAGGAAAACTGTGGCATCCCTTTTTATAGCTTCAGCATGACACAGCATGTTGATGCATGCTTCTTTTCCCCCCCGTCTGCTTCCCCAAACAAGGCATCCCTCTGTCTTTCGGAAACACATGTATTAGATTAAGCATGTTGGGAGGCAGGGGTCACACTCCTGTCAGTAATTGAAATGCGATTATGTATGAGCTAACATGATTACGGGGTGAGGGGCTGAAGCGAACGGGGGGCTGATTGAAAGGTGAATGCCACCCTGTGATGTGCGGCTGCTCCCTTATTCCACTGTAGACATTCCAGAGGTAATGGAACATGAATGAGTCTGCCGCCGTCATGCCAGTGGGGAATGAACACAAGTTGAGTTTGTGTGTATTCCTCACAGCTTTTCCCAGCCCCTCAGGGAGAAAACCACTTTGAAGAACCTACTGTGGAATTATATTATGCAGCATTACTTCTCTGGCTGGTCCCTGTTTCCTCCATGGAACCGACACTTGAGCTTGGACTTGATCTTAAAAGTCAAAGCAATGAACTGAAGGTAGTGGACCGCTGGTCATCTCGCATTTCTGTATATCCCAACGTTTGTGATGAGATGTAAAGATGATTAAAGCCATAAGTGGCAAAGAATGGGCTCATGAAGGAAAAGACTGATCGCTTCAGGTGAGTGCAGACCCAAAACACCTTTGATTTTTCACGTTTGGCACCACATTTCTGTGGATTTATTCTGTTTAAATTTGCTCTACTAGTCACTATATTATAGCCCTTTTTTAATGATTTTTATTGAAGTAAATAAAGTTTAAAAAAAATAGTGGAAATGTAAAGAGAGTTTTTTCTGGTATTATTAAAGCCTTCGTCACAACTGTCCTGATGGGTGGATACGGGGTGTCTGCGGGTCAAAAAGAGGCAATCCTATAAATCTCGCCCACAAAACATTAGGGTCGTAGACCGCTTGGTGAGGCTGTAGAAGAAAAAGTGGACAGCTTTTTTCTACGGGAATGCTGCAGGTTACAGTGAACGCTTATACAACATGGAAGGGTAAGTATGGGTGAAGTAGGTGAGGCTCAGGCGTGTCTTACTGACTTTTTTTGTTTTTTTACCCCCTCAAACCCTGCGGACTGCACAGAAAGGCCTTTAGTGCTGTTCACGTCAAGTGCGCACTCCTTGTATGCAGTATGACTGTTGCCAATCAGAGTGTAGTTTATGTGGGCATCCTACGGTCCTTACGTAGCACCGGCACACCCCATGCATGGGGTATTCATACTCGGTCAGTACTGGCTCCATACTAACGACGTGAATGTGACGTGTGGACACCGTATGACAGCATCACCCCTACGTTTCTGATGTTCTCCATCTCTCATAGATACTTCACAATACACTTACCACATATATGACTATAGTTCATTTCATTTTCATGATATCCATGAGGTCAAACAAGCCTCAAGGGAAATGCAAGACACACCTGCACTTCTCTCTACGGGTCCTCCACAGACCCGGACAACTGAAAATACCAGCAGGCTCAAAGAATTTGAGGTATTATGCATATTTGTATTTCATTTGATCCTAACCAATCACTAGAAAATTTGAGATCACAACCAAACCATTTTCTCTTGCTATGAATAAAACGAATATATGGGACAAACAAGATGGACATTTGCGAGAGCAAACGAATGCAGAGCTCTTTTCCACTCAACTCTGTCCATGCACATGTTCTGTGTCAAGTATCAACAAAATACTCTGGTTCATTAAAAACTAACGTGCAATTTATAAATCTTAAAGTTAAAAAAAAAAATTACAGCCAACCCATAGTCATTTGTCCTCCATAATAAAGATAATATTAAGGATTTATAAATGTACCTTATAGATAGACAATAAACAACTAATACGCTATAAGTTAGCAAGTTATAAATGACCTGTCACCCACATAATGATGATTTCTAAGTGCATCTTATTAATTAGTAATAGATCATGAAGAAGCTGTTATGAAATAGCTTACTAATGACTAGTTGAGAATCAGTTAATATTTTATACAAGTTACAGGGACGTTATTTTAAAGTTGTAGCTATTTCTCATTAATTAACTGTTATTAACTGAAAAACATTTCCAACTAATCTGAATCCTAACCCTACATTTATAAATCCTTAACAAACTAATTTATTCATTTAAAACAGAGGACAATGCACAAAAGAGCATGGATCACATGATCAATCTATTGTGCCAGCTTATAGCAAAGTTTGCCAATCCCGCCTGTAGTAACTGGGAAAGTAGGAACAATAAAAGGAAACCAATTAAAATCAACTATTGTCCTCAATAGTGCTTCAAGTGGACAATAACGACGAATTTAGAATCTTTTTCTCTGCATTTAGGCTAAAGATAAACGCAACTCTCTCATAAATGATGAAGCAAGAGACAGATCCTGATTCTAGAAGAATGTAAATGTTGAAGATACACAGTTTTATTTAAAGACCACTCCATTGAAAATTGTGTTTGTGGCGTTTTTAACATGTTCTTGTAGCATTTGTTCTCATAATGGAGGACATACAAAAAAGAAATAAAGACTAAAGCAGTGTTTCTGACTATTTCTTTATTCAAATCATGACGAATAAGGAGCTGATGTAAACCTGTTTGGAAAAACTTGTTTTTATGATGCAGCAACTGAACAAGCTAAAGTCTCCTTTCTCCGCTCCAATTCAGGTTCTACCACTTGCAGACAAATAGATAAGCTAGCAGGAAAGAGCCTGAACAAAAAATTAAACGACCACTGGAAACAACTTTACAATCAAAATAATATATAGTTGGAGTGAGACTTTAAAGTGAATGTATAAGTTTTGATTCATCATTCTGCTCTCTTTTCCCAGCACAATTATGTGTGTCTCCTTTGTGTCAGTTATTCTTAGTTGCATGCGGTAAATCTCACAAAAGAAACCATGTTGTTTAATAATGCTTACCTTTTTTTGACACAAAAGCCATTTTATATCCTCGTAAGTAACACCATCAACACAAAATCTAACAGTACACCTGTGAGGACGGTTCAGTTTGGTTTGGTTTTTGATCACGTTCTGAGTCAGCCTCTCATGTCAGTCACACCAGGTTTAGGTTGTCAATCAACCACCGCTGTCTTGATTTGTGTTAATGATCCTCAGTGTATTTAAGTGTCTGGTTTTCAGTTCTGTGTGATCAGATTATCTGTTTTGTCACCTTTTTTGCCATTCCTTGGCCTATGTCATGTTTGAGTTAATTTATTCATTTTTTCAAAGTTTACTAAAGTTTCTGCCACTCAGCCTGATGTCCGGCATATTGGGTCCTACACCACCAGTTTCTGACAGCAATTTTGTCCTGATACATTTACACAACCAAAAATACTCCTGAAAGTTGAAAGAAAAAGCAAAACATTAAACATTATTGATATTTTTATCTAAATCATGAAAATGTCTTCATGTTTTCTAAACGTGTTTAAAAATAACATTTTCTGAAGCATCTTAATGAAGGAAAATGTTTGCAAACCTGAGCTGGTTCAAGTACGAAACACTGAATCAAAGTGTGTGGAAACCTGCTGTCAAACAACAAAACTAACAGGTGAATTCCTCATATGTTCACTGAAAGAAGCAGAAATGTCTGGTTGGGTAGAAATCAGCAGAAAGGTTGTCATAATGAAACAAGAGTGAGATGTATTTTCCTCCTTTAAGTTTCCTCACTATCTTCATCAGTTGCATTTGAAGTAACATTTTTCCCCCAGTTTTGTTGCCATAGAGCACAAGTTTGACAGGTGGAGTCTTAATTTGCATGTGCACTACTTGCACGTGCATAAATGTCACATGTGTTCAGTATAAATAAAGCATTTGCATTTTCTGTTTAGAAAACAAATGATGAGTATTTAGATGCAATTGCAGCTTCAATTGATGGTATTTAGAATATATCACATCATTCAAGACAGTTTATACTGCAGTTGCAGATCCAATTTGTGTCTCCAAAAACACAACCATCTAAATTTCCTGATGCCATCTCTCGTTCAGAAGCTGCAAATCTGCACCTGAGTGTTGACTGAAAATAAAGTGCTTTAAATGTGGCTCAAAGTGCACCTCTGCTCATTTCCGGCAATTTCTGAATCAATACCTTCAGCGTCTTTGTGCTCCAGGTTATTCTAATTGGGTATAAATAGCTGTGACACTTTCAGAAGGCAGAGAGAGAGACAGCACATCTGCAGACGCACAGTTGATAGTCTGATAAGCAGAAGCTCCTCATCAGCTGCCGCAAAACAAACAGGTGCAACCGACCAACGCAAAAAACAGAATGAACCCAAACGGGGTTTTGCTCCTCTAACTGTTTGATTACACAATGACACCATGTTAGATAGTTCTGTTTGCATGTGTTTTGGGATTTGACTTCTGTGAATTCCCTGTTAGCTCTGATCTTCCTTTTGCTAGCTTTATTATGCAGCTTCCGTTAACATTTTTTTTACATGTTTGACATTTTTCCCCAAAACTTAATACTTGCACCACTTTAACAAAAATCCCCAAATTGTTTTTTTTTTAAAAGGGTATTTATATAATCACATAAAAATAAATGCATACATAGATTTTAATTTGCAACTTGTATTGTACTACGTTGGGTTGGATTAGGTTGCAAAGGTAAGAATTTGAATCAATCTACTTTTAAAAGTGTTTAGAAATCAAACTGTATAACTGGATATAATAGTAATAACAAAAATGACCTGAATACATGGTATGAGTGGTAAAGTGGGTGAAATTAAAAAAAGTTGTTTTTTTTCTTGAACTGCCATTCAAACGTTTTTTTTTTAAAACTGGTAGAAATGTTCTGCATTGCTCAGTTTGTGTTTAACGTTAAATAAAAACAAAATAAATGTTTACTTGTTGAAAAGACAATAAAAACATTTAAATGTTTCTATTATTATTTTTTACAAGTAGGAACTTGTTGCCCGAAGGACTTCAAGGATTTTATTTCAGGAAAATCAGGTGTAAACATTGATACATGTACTGTAAATAATCATTATCAAATATTTTAGGATATTCTGGAGGATTCTCCATTAACTACAACGAAAGAACACTTTAAAAATTACTTGAGATTAAAACAAAAAAAGATGAGCTGACTGTTGAACAATCAATTACAAGATGGTATTAATCTTCCTTACTAGTGATTTGCATCAACACATGATAGATTTATTTTTCTTTTGATTTAATTTGTTTCATCATGTTATGATTAGTGCCAGTCCCTTAGCATTTTCATTTCTTTTATCGAAATCGACTTATCCAAATAGAAAGGTGGCCAAGAGGAGTTATGAAAATAGATAAACCAATAACTGCAAACAAAGAATTTTCTGATCCAAATGTGTTTTTACTGATTGATGAAAGTTGCCGTTATCCAGAAATAACAAGTCAACTCAAAGTTTAAGTCAACTACAGCATCATTTTCTCTTAAGTACAGACAGTTTTAATGTACTCTAAATGTTTCATCTTCATTTAACCTTCAAAGATGCTTTTTATATTTATATCTGGGATCACTCTTTCATTTTACAGAATATTTTTATTGCCTCGTATTTCTAAAAATGTTAATTATTTCATTTTTTTTATTAATCTAAAACGTTTTAATCTCACTTCCTTTTTAAGTTAGTGTCTAAAAACACAATTGTAAATACAATGTTTGCTTTAAAATACATGTGAAATAATGAGGAAAAACCCAAACGCCTTTTTTACATTTAAAAAAAACATTTGTCAGCAAAGTGCATTTTTCAGAAGTTTGTCCCCTTTTAATTACCTAAATCTCTTAATTAAGCTCAACCAACCAGGAAACTGAACAGCAGACTCTGCAGCAAACACGAGAATACATTGGAAACCACAGAAAAGCCTTTGCAGGGCTGATTCTGGTAGAATGCTGGAGCTGTTTGCTCCTTGTTGCTCCAATTGTTTTGTTCTTTTTTCACAGGTGGCATTTCACCTGAGTTTAGGTGGGAACAAAATCAGCAAACCTTGGTGCTTGTATGGTCAGCGCAACAATCCATTAAAATAAAACCAGAAATTCTCCTTGAGTCCATAAGCAAAATAAATCAGACCACCGTGAAAATCCATTATAGCATAAATTGATTAAAATAGGTTGAAAAAATGTCTTCTCTGTAGATGTGGTGAATGAAGAAATGAATTAACTGGTTGGGTATTGAACCAGCGGGACAAGCTGGTTTCATCCTCTCCCCAGGTCTGTGCTGGAATCCAGCATTTTCCGCCCCCAAACGAGGACCTGTTGTAACTGTGTGACTTTGCAGGCAGTTTGTTCTGATCTCCAGAATGCAGTGTGAAAACAAAGCAAACACCCCCACCCCCCAAAAAAGAAGAAGGTGTGAAATTTTTGGTCGCTCCCTGCCTAATTGAATCAAGCCCACCGGAACTGTCCCAGTGTGACGACCTTTCTCCGATGTGTACACTCCAACTGGAAACCGGGGATCTCTGCTCCCATGTATCTTTATTTCACCTCTCCGTACCCCCAATCCCGCCCTTCCTCTTTCTCCCCCTGTAATGTTTCAGCTGTTCCCTGCAGGCAGGACTCTGACTGAGTGTCTGCTCTGTTATGGGTTTCTTTTGGCTGGTATGCAGCAGGAATCTTTGGATCAAGGTAATTTCACACTGTTCAACTTTTTCCCAGGCTGTTAAGCTTCCCTTTACCTTTGTGCCGCTCAGAGAGGGAGATAGGGAGCGACACATGCAGCCGTTAAACACACACGGCGGCTCAGCTGCTGACACCACCAGCAGAGCGCCCAGCCAAAGGGAAGACTGAAAGATACAGTTTCCCCAAAAAGGCTCAGATCATTGCAGTTTGATGCTGAGCGCTGGGGAGGACGGTGCACATTCATGTGCAGTGCTGTAATGAAGCTTCACGCCTGCCAGGGGAGCCACTGTGTTGGGCTCCTCCTCGTTTGCTTTTCTAACTGATGGCTAAGATCAGATATTCTACACGCAATTGGGGCAGTGCTTGCATGTGTTTAGCTTTTTGGGTTTTTTTCTTTTCTACTTTTTTTTTTTTTTTTGCTTGTCCCTCATGTGAGTTTACATCTGCATCCTCACACCACCTCTTTATTGAGATGTTCATCCGGAAAGTGGAGCTAGAAATAGGTCCCCACCTGATGCAGTTGAGACTGAAGGGAAACGCTCTGTAATTGTGGAGGTAATCTTGCTTTCATCTCTGCTCGGAGCGCTTTCTGTGCCATCTGTTACCACCTGCAGCAGCAAAGATACAGAAACAAGGGCAGCAGGAGATGTACATGAGTGCTGCCCTACCAGCATAGGACCAACTTTTAGATTGAACGTTCAAACTTGTCATCTTAGTCTGGGATGCAATCTATTGCATAACACAAACACACTTTAAAATCTGTTACTTTTGTATTCTCCTGTTAGTTAAATTTAATTCTTTTGAAATTAAGATGCTTTTTACCTTTTGAAGTCCACAAAAAAAGATTTTGTAATACAATTTATTTTATGAAAAATAGATGGTATCAGTTATGATACGCTGGATGATTTGGTGGGATTTTATTCACAACAATGTTAGTTTAAGATACAAAAATATTGACACCTCATTTACCCACTGTCTCTAATTTGATCCACACATTTTTAACATGTTGTAACTGTTTTATAAATAATTAAATATAATCACATTTTGTATTCTTTCAATACAAGTAGTCATTTAAAAACATGAATAACGATAGGTGAGTTATTCTCACTACAAAGTTTTATAAAACAGCTAAACTTTTCAGATTTCATGGAAGCAGCCAATCTGAAATGAGCAGGAAAAGCCCTTCTACTGCCCCTAGGGGAATGACAATGAACTACAGGGCAGAAAACATGGACCAAGCTATAAATAATGGATTTTTAGAAAAGTTTTGATCATGCTAATGTCTCAGAAATGCCTGCATCAAATTTGATATGACTGGTCATAAAGGATTAAAGACTCACTGCAATCATCTTCTGATCTATTGTCAAAGTGTTCCCAGTGGTCTTTTAATTGCGATTATGCCGGTTTCAGCCAAAATCAAAAAACCTGTATCATTTTCTAGAACATAGTTACTATACTATATCGCAGTGTAATTTTGCACATTCCTTTCTTTTGTGTACAGCCTACTGTTTTCAGCATTCGTACTGGCTGTCAGTCAGTCATTCTCCTACGTGTTGTTTGTCCTGCGCAGAATGTGTTCAGTTTGCCATATTTACATAAATCTTCAATCGTGATCAGATCTTTGTTTTCATTCTATAAAAGTAGACTCATGTTTCTACAAAGGTTGGGACTTTGAGAGTTTAAATGAGGGAGAAAAGTGTGAAAATGTTCATGTCTGTCTGAAGAAAATGTATAAAGTGTGCAGAGAGGAGTTGTACTCCCTTAAAACCTCCTATTACACCTATTGCGAGTTATATTTAGAACGTGACCTCCGCGATAAATGAGGGAACGTTGTAGCTCATTAGAAATTTGCCTTTGAGTTGTAGGCAAGACTGTTAGTCCGAAACAACCCAGCCCCCTTTCCGTCACTCGTAACTGAGAGCTCTCTGTTTACACATTCTCCCTCTAGCTTACAGCCCCTCACACCCCCAATCTAACATTACTGCTGAAACTAAAGAGGCAAGCGATAGTGGAACTGTCCAGCCGTACAGTTTTGATCCAGATTCCAGCTCAGACGAAGAAAACAAAGATGTTCATGGATCTATTTGTCTACAAGTGAATGCATCAGAATGGAGATGAGCAGGGAGCTTGTGGCTTGCCCAACATATTGTCTACGTCACAAATGCGATCTGTTTCCAGCTGCATTTTTCATCTTCTCCTGATGCACAACAATACAGAAATACTCAGAAATATGAATTTGAGTTTAATTTTTCTTATTATCTGTCCTCCATCATCAGGAAAATACTACAAGAACATGTCAAAAACACTGTTTTCATCGGAGTGGGTCTTTAAGTGATCTGATTAGCTTGATTTCTGATCTGTGTCATTACTCAAATACCAGCGGGCTTTGCTGATAAGCTGCTGGAGCTCTTTGACCTCAAGCCCTGTCTGTTTTAGTCTGAACTGGTAGTGATTCCAGGTGGAAGTTGTCAGGATGTTGATCCTCCCAAAGCACTAACAGACACAATTTTAGAAAGTTTTTTTGCACAAAAGTCCTTGCATTCTGCAAGTGTCAAGGTCCACGTAGGATTAACAAATGCCTTTGTTCTTGATGTGCAAAGCCCAAAGAAGGGAGAGAAATAGGTTGCAGTGTTGTGGTATCAGCAAGCAGCTGTTGAATAAGTGACAAAGTCAAGGGCTAGCGATATAAACATGGGAAAATCCTGAAGGAGCTGTAAGGAAAGAGACGGCAGCAGCACCTGAGCCAGCTCGAGAGGCTCCCTTCATATTGTCATGAAGAAAATGTGTGAGAAACTGACAAAACTGAACCTTTTTTAAAGGAGATGAAATGTTGGGAATGTTTCAGAGCAGGTTTTTGCAGAACAACATGCATTTTTTGCTCATTTAGCTCATGATTTGAGAAATGTGTAAATAGTTAGTGGTGGTTTTCGACACACTGTCAGGCATGTGAAAAAAGAGAGAAGGATGGAAGGGAACAGGAGGAGGGAAAAAAAGATAAATGAATACCAGACTGTAAACCAGCAGACGTTATTGTTGCAGTGGCACACCTTTAACAACAATTACCCTGCAGAGAAATGTATCTGTCTCTCAGCAGGCTGTCACTAATGTCTGTGGAGGTTTGAGATGCAGCAAAAGCTGCTTTTGGTTGTTAATGATGCTTCCACTTTGTATTTCCAGATCTCGTGAAGCGCCATTTGTGTGTGAAAAGGTGTACTCTGTCTTTTCAAATTAGAAAAGTTGTTGCTGTAGTTAGCTGAGCTGTTGACAGAGAGCAAATAGCAACAAGCTATCAAAAGTATTTTCCCATTGTGGGGCTGGAACTGCAGCCAGGTCGAACCCAAACGCCGTGCAAAATTGTGACAGAATTGATGTGAGTCACCACAATCCTTTTTACAGTCCCACTCTGATCATCTTTCAATCTATTTTCAGCGTTCTCACTGCTCTTTTCATTTTGATCATGTCGATTTTAGCTGCAATCTAAAAATTTGTCATTTTCAAGGACAAAGTTTCTGCAGAGCGGAGAGAAATTTTCCACTGAGTTTAGGGCAGCACAGGTGCAGAGTAAGCCCACCTCCATTTTCCATCATGCCTCTGCTTGCATGCTCGTTTCTTTATAGATGTCCTCCATCATGAGAAAAATGCCACAAGAACATGTTAAAAAAAAAAACAGAAACACAATTTTTGTTGGAGTAGCTATTTGGCAAAACAGCATCTTGCTTTATCAAGCAAATATAATGCTGCCAGACTTTTTTATTGGAATTTAAGAATCAACAATTTGGTTCACACATTGAGTTTGAGCAGAGCAGATCCAATCACAGACAAATGTCACTGTGGATGGATGGATGGATGGATGGATGGATGGATGGATGGATGGATGGATGGATGGATGGATGGATGGATGGATGGATGGATGGATGGATGGATGCTTTATTCATCTCTGCAGAGAGAAATTCCATTAAAAAAAACATAGATATGAAGTGGAAAGTCAGATCCCAAAAAATATTCTGATGCTATTTGGAGGAGGGGGATCACCTTTGACTCACATCAGAGGCAGTGTCTTTCCAATTTGGGTCTGAAAAAATAGCTTCTGAATTAGCTTTACTTAAAACAAAAAAACAAAAAAAAGAGAAGAATGTTTTTTTTTTAAATCAGACTTTAACAGAGAAGTATTAATTATGATCTTGTTTGAGTCTTTTGAAGTTTGCTTGAATTTTTAAATTATTTTCAAAAACTTAAAGACTAAAGTCAGACGTTGGGAGCTCTGGTTGCATAAACCAGCTCTGAGATGAGAAAAAAAGGTACTGAAATAAATAAATATTTGGATATGAATCACAATTGACTGCTGAGATGAGGGCTTAACTTCAGAATGTTTTTTTTTTTCCTACACTTTTATTCTGAGATTAAGTTTAGCGATTTAGCCAAATGGAAATTCAGACATAAGTATGAATATTTTTGTCTATTCTTACAGTTATAATCACAGCTAATTTAATGAGATTGAGAAGTAATGTTAGTTAATGATTAGTTGGTTGGCATAATCCAGCATCTTTTATCTGTTTTCTGTCCTTCAGATCACTTTCAAAGACGCAAACCCTCGCTTTAGAGGACATTAGGAGCAGTTTTCTGACCTTGGAAGCATCACAGGGTTATTCTGTATCCATTTTAAATACATAAACCAGAAAAGCAAATGCTCATACTTTTCTTCCATCATCAACATCTTTTATCAAACAGTGTCTGCTTTTCTTCTCAACTTTCTTCTCAACTTTATATAGATATATCTATATCTATATAAAGCTTTGCCTCCTTTCCAGTTTCGGGCATGCCTCAAAGAATTTGGGAGGAGATGCTTGCATAAGGAATTTCTGAGGGAGTTTGCAGTGCAAGTGCTCATTGCCAAAGCTGCATTGTTGTAACATCATCCTTGAAGGAGAACTAAAATCATGCAGGTTGTCGGTGGAGACGTCAGAAACAAGCCTCCCGGCCAACCCTGGGAGCATTCACTCTGATCAGCATCAAAGCAGGCGCAGGAGCTTTAAAAAATGGAAACATTTTCATGAATCGTAAGTTCCCAGCTCATGTGGAGGCTTCAGGTATTCTTTTTAGGAGTTTGATGTCTCTGTGTTCATTTAAAGCACAGAAAAATGAGTTTATACTTAAGTTCATCCAGGATGCTTGATTATCTTTATAAATAGGTTTATGCAGGTGGATCTCTGCATGTTGTCTCGGTTTTTGGTGCCGCCGCTCTGTTGGTTGAACAGATGTTCAGTGAAGTTTTGCATAAAACCTGTTGGGTTTTTTTTGTTGTTGTTTTGTTTTCGAGGATGAGTACATTTGTTCTACATTGTTGTTTCGTGATGGACACATCTGCGGTTATTCAACCACAGAAAAATACAGCAAAAATGAGGAAATGTGGGAAAGAAAAACAAGTGATTTGATGTGATGCTTGAGTGACGTTTTCATAGAAATTGAACCGTAATTCATTATCAGATAATCCCACCTGCATGAAGGAAAAGTGGAACATTTTTCATTGATTTATTTTTGTTTTTAATCCATTTTCTCTTCGCTCACAACTAATAGAAATAATAATTAAAAATATGTTTAAATGTCTGTTTCTTTGTGGATACAAAGTTTTTTTAGAAGTTGAAGCTTTTGACCAAATTTCAGCTGCAATTTTGTTGTTCAAATGTTTTCTTGGTATTAGATCACAAGCTATGTATCTGCTTCAGTCAAGTTTGGCCCATAAACCACTTAAATCTATAGTTTTTCTTACAATTTTTGTCCAGAAAAAAAAATCTATTTTTGGCTGATTTTATGAGCTAATTTAATCTAAAACATCCTAGCATTAATCATAATAGACCATTAGGAATTTATAAAGTGGCAATTTTTTGTTTTAAAAAATGGGGGAAAAAAGGTCACTTTGTTTTGTTTTGAAGAATTGTGTTTTTGAGACACAAACCAGTTTTTCAGCATTTTCTGTTAAAGATAATTTTGAACTATTTCTTTATTTAGTTGAAATATTTTTTAAATTATTTTTTTACCTGTTTTTTTGTAAAATAAAAATATGGATGAACAGTAAATAACAAGCATGAAAGTGAAACATTGTGAGAACATGATTGTTTTAGTCAAAACCATAATTACAATTAAATCAGACCAAATAAAAAACATTTGTTTTGAACTTGTGTTTAATATTCACTTGTATTTGTTGTTGTTCATTTTACATCTCTGAAACAGAACATTCAAACTGAGGTTTTACAAATATTTTATTTTGAAATCTTGAAATGAATCTTTTTTTTTCTTTCAAATTGTTTGAAAGTAGTTTCCTGCTGCAGCTGCTGACCTGTTCCTGCAGGGTTGTTGTTGTTGAATGTTTTCTTTTCACATACCTGCAGAGATCTTGTCAGCTTCAACTGGTTCATCTGCAGCTTTGTTCCTTTCCTCTAGGAAACGCTAGAAAAAAAGAATCTCTCTTAATGGAGTTTAGTTTCACTTTACAGGTTAGAAGAAAAACAGATGTTCAAAAAACATTTAAACAAATTTGTGTGACTCAAATTCACCAAAAAATGTCTACTTTTAATTTTATTTCTAAATAAGTTAATAAGTTAAAGTCCCATTTTATTTACATTGCAGAGAAAAGTGAACTGTGTTTTTCTGATGACCAGTTCAGTTTAAAAAATAAAATAAAGTTAAAGCTTTGATGGTTGATGTAAAGTCAGAGCTGCTTCATTTGTCACTTTTCCATCTGCCTCACATGAGATGCTGTCATGTCAAGAGTCTTTTTTTTTTTTTTTTTTTTTTTGCCTCCGAGGGACTCTGAGCCAAATTCCCCTCCGACGCGTTTCTGGGGCTGTGCAGCAGTGTTCTGCCCGTCACATCCCCGTGTTGCGTCGGTTACAGGAGATGAGGGCGGTGCAGAGGCTCTGTCATTATCGGGTGGTGACTGCGTGCTCGCGTGTTTGCGGCCGCGCGCTGCGGATTTTAACGGAGGAAGGTGCGGTGCTCATGAGTCACTGGTCCTCGCTGCAAAAAATGGCCACTGCTGTTCATTTGCACGTGACTAACTGCATTTTTGTGGCACCATTGTTGAAAATAATGAGTCAAATGATTATTAGTGCGTATTTTATTGTTAAATCTTCTTTTAAATATTTATTATTATTTTTGTAAAGTGCTTTGGAGGGTAAAATTGTTTTTTCCTGTTTTTCATGGAGTGGAATCACGATGAGAACCCGATAAAATGATTGTTCTCGTGTTCTTTTTCTTTTTTGTCCCATTTTTATTTTAAATATAAGATTTCAAAACTTGCGGCTATGAAAAACCTCATCCATCCCATCATTTTTTGCAGTGTGCAGCGCACTTTTTCAGTCAAGTTTTCCAAACTTCTGCATTTGTTGGCTCTCCAGACGCGCTGTTGACTGTGGGGTCTCCAGATTCCTTATCGTTTGTAGAAGACCGGGTGTGTTCTGGTTTTATGCTGATGTGATAATTGAAAGCTTCCGGGCACAAGAATGCGCCGCGGTGCGTCTGATCTCACTCAGAGGCGCGCCTGTCTTCAGAGCTTAGCTGCATACACACGTCACAAGAAAAATTACTTCCAAATATTTAGAAAGTTGAACTCTCTTGATGGGTGTTTATGCTCAGTTTATGTTCATTCTTTAAATGTGTTTTTTTATATATATATATATATAAAAAACGAATCATTTTTCCATATGGCGCATGGTCTCTTTGGTTTGTGTGCATGGAAATACTCTTGTGAGAATTTTGCATTGCATTTATTTGGTTTTCTTCCTTTGTAAATACTTTTCTCAGCTGTTTCAAAGTGAAAGCAGCCGTTACCTGCATCTGTCGGTGGGAAATGCTGAGGGCGGGACTTGCAGGTGCGCAATTACGCATCCTGTGGAGTTTGGAGATGAGGCGCAGAACATCTCATCACCTTTTTTTTTTTTTTTTTTTTTTTTTTTGCCTGACACTGCTGATAAGCTGATTCTCTGCTTTCTGCGCTTTAGTTTACATGTGTATTTAACATATACTGCTTAAGTAAAGGTAGTTTTTTATGTTTAATCTGATAAAAAATCGGTTTTTGCACCTATTGCGCCCTAAAAACCCCAAAATATATCTATCATGTTTGGCCAAAGTTTTAAAACTTAGAGAGAATTCATTTTTCTTGCAGTCAACTATCATATTTGGCATTTTTATTTCTAGATTATTTTTCTCTTCAGTGTGGTTCAAGGTTTAGCCAAACGTTCATCCACGATGAAGGCTTGGAAGTGGCTTCAATGACAACATCCTTAAAGGAGCGAAACTGGCAAATGACCGCCAAAGTTTGGGGAGGAGAGACAGACAGGAAGGTAAAGATGAAGTCTGCCCAGTAACAATCGCTGACGAGCTATTGGCTATGCAAATAGACTGACAGGGAGGAGGAAAAGAACTTAGACTGCATGGGGATAGAAAAAAAAAACTTTAAAGAGACATTTCCCCCACTTTCTCGAACATATTGCCAAAAAGCCAAGAAACTTCGAATGAAAGACAAAAGCAAGAGAGCTCGGAGGACTTGATGGTCCCCAGCCTTCCCTTCACGCGCTGATGTCTTGCTTTATTCAGGGCTGTGTCTTTGAAGTTGGCTAAGAATGGGACGGGGATTAACATATTTACCCATGCAGACTCTCTTTGTGACTGTATGTGAAGCCAAATCATTTGGCAGTTATTTTTTAATCATCTGTTCACTGACTGGCGCTCTCGGCTCCGTTTCCACCTGCTTGTTTGTTTCCATGTGAATGACAGCAGAAGTCTGCTTTAAAAAGATTTGATAAAAGCAGGAGTTGGCTGATTCCACTGCCTGAAGGAAAGCTTATATTTCATCTCTGTGTTATCTTTAGGAGTAGATCATGTCAAGAAGAAGAAGAAAAAAGAAAAAAGGCAACCCAGTCTAAAATTTCCTAGAAAGTTATCTCAAGAGCCATAAGCTGTGGTTGCTGTAAAAAAAGTAACTGCTCAGTTTGTGCATGTGTGTACGTGCATGTGTTTGCGTTGTGCGCATGTGCGTGTGTCATTGTGGGTCGGTGGGTGGGTGGATGTGTTCTATCTGGGCGCGCTTGCATGCATCTCCGTGAGTGAACATGCAAGATGACTTTGTGCCGCATGTCCACGTTTTGTGCGTCAACACAAACTTTAGAAACTCTAAAGTTGTGCATTTTCACCCCCAACAAAGTATCCCAGATGGGGGTTTGAACTCCTTTTGCAGATTTGACCATTATTTGATCATTTTACGGAAAAGTTAGGCATCAGGTAAAATAAAAAAGTGTACAAATAAGTACCTGAATGTCCCAAAGTATGTGTTGCAAACATCAGATTTACACACAAACTTGTCATAAAAGGAAAGTGTTGTTTTTAAAAGCCATGAAATGGCAAGTAAAATGAAAGAATTTGGCGTCAAAGTTTGTGTTTCTGCTGTTGTCCGTCTCTTCAAAAGCTCTTTTCTGTGTTTAAAACAAAACCTTAGCAGCTCGTTGTCTTGTCCACCAAGACATAAAGAGGGGCAGGGGTGCTGCGCGTTCCGTCTGGCCTATACAGAGGTAATGAAGAGAATTGCGTCAGTGGCGCATGCAGGCAGGCTTGAAATGCGCCAGGCGGATGAAAAGTAGAGGCGCACTGTGGGGAGAGAGGAAAAAAAGTTCTCAACAAGGAGAGGCAGGACGACTCTGACGGAGCCCCTGCAGTCTCGCTTTTTATGCCTCTAGAAGACTCTTCCTGCCACTTTTTCAGCCTTTCTGCGCCGCAGCTCTGCGTTTCCGACGGACAAAAGCGACTTTTTCGTGCAAGTGAAGCCGCGGCACCATGGAGCTGCTCTGCCTCGAAATGGAAACCAACATCAGAGCAAGACCCGATCCGAACCTCCTGTGCGATGACAGAGTCCTGCAGAGGCTGCTGACTATAGAGGAGAGGTTTCTACCTCAACATTCCTATTTTAAGGGCGTTCAGAAAGATATTCAACCGTTTATGAGGAGGATGGTGGCTACTTGGATGTTGGAGGTACAACGAAAGCACCAGAGCTGTGCTGACAAGTCTTATTTCCGTGCCCGACTTTAAAGCGACCCGATCTGTTGCTTCAGCGTTGACGGTGATAACTGTACATTTCCATCTGTCTGTGCGTTCTACGGAAGGCACGTTCGGCTGCTTCGCCTTCAGATCGGATTGGGGGAAAAAGCTTTTTCCTTTTCAAGTTTAAAGTCCGGTAAAAAGAGGAGTGCGTTTCTGAAACTGCAGCCGGGATGTCCGCGACGCCTCGGGCTTTCAGCCGAGCTTTTACGCGCCGTGCGTTGTCTATAGAGGCGCCTGTTGATTCTTTAATGTTATTATTTTAGATAGCCTGAATATTTCCATGCACACGTATGCACTCCCCGATGCAAACTGCCCTGCGCTTCGCCATGTTGGTTTTTTTTTACAGGAGCGCGTGTGCTTTCAACGGGGATTTACAGTGTCATAAACGCAATCCCATCGCTTCAAAGCCGTCGGAAATGACAAAATAGGATCTTAGCTGTCCGTCAGACCCAGAAGCGACCCTCATATGAGCTGTAAACATTTTAGAAATCTGTTTGAAATGTCGGAAGGGCGAGGGCCTGAGCTGGTCTTCAGGTCTTCCTCCCGTCGCTTCGCTTCTCTCCGGAATTATCTTCCATTTGTGTCATTTCCTCCAATATTTTCGATCAACATCTATATGTAAACAATCCAGACACTCTGCGCTTTATTTTCATGTAAATATGATCAAAATCCGACCTACTGGGTATTTTTTATTAATTTTTGAAATGATTATATCGGTTCGGCAGTGACGCACCTAACACCAGCCGGTCGCTGCTTTCCTGTAATTTTGACATTTTATTCCTATTTATCCTTCGTGAATTCAGACTGGAATTGTCGGAATTGATGTGGAAGAAGTGGAGGGACATTATGGTGTGAAAAAAACTCACCTAGATATTTTTTACATATTTTTAATTATTTTATGAAAATTTGACGAATGAGAAAAAAACTTGTTTCCGTGTGCTTCGTTGTCGGGGAGGGTTTTTTCCCTCAGACTCGGCTCATTGTGACTTGAATTCGTTTCTTAGTGAATGAAGGGCAAGAACATGACTGTTGACAGCAAGCAGAGCTGATTTTGTTCGTTATTTGATTATTTTGTAAAGTTAATTAATGCAGATGTGATGTCGCAACAGTTTTGGGTTGGGTGCACATTCTTGGCTGTGCCCCAAATGTGTGTGTCATTGACTTTATTAGTGCTCTTTATGTGTTTTTGTTTCTTTGCACCAATAAAGTTTAATATCATTTTCAGATCTGGAAAAGAAGTCATGTGACCTGGGGCGCTGCAAATTCTCATCATTGCCTCATTCTCTGCTCTCTGTCTTCCTTTTCTTAGGTTTGTGAGGAGCAGAAGTGCGAGGAAGAAGTTTTTCCTTTGGCCATGAACTACTTAGACAGATTTTTAGCGGTGGAACCAACCAAAAAGTGCAACCTGCAGCTGCTGGGAGCAGTCTGCATGTTTCTCGCCTCCAAACTCAAAGAGACGCGTCCATTAACTGCAGAGAAGCTTTGCATCTACACAGATAACTCCATTAGACCACAAGAGCTGCTGGTAAGCAAGTCAGTGTAACACAGTCATCATTCTGTGCGCATCTTCGTGTTTTGTTTTGGTTTGTTTTGCCTAAAAAGCGCCTGTTTGCAGTGTTTGCAGTTTGTTTGAAGTATTCCGTTTCACTTTTTTTAATCCCCCAAACCGGGATCTGCGCTGTTCATGCGCCACTTTGGACTGCCTGCGTTGTCATCAAAAGCGCATAAAAAGCAAAAGCCTCGCGGTGACTGGTTCCACAAGGGGCTCTCTTTTCTGTTTGGGCTCCTTCCTCCCAAGCTGTGCAGTGGTCTCCATCGCCATCTAGCGGCAGATATTTGCAAAGAGCAGTGAGGTCAGCTGAGCTCCAGCCAAAGCTCTGACTGCGTGCCTGTCAGCCAGAGAGGGGGAGTCATGGAGAAACCAAGTTGGGCTTTTTACAGTTTGCTTTCATCTTAAAATAACCACAGATGTACAAACGTATATTATGTAATGCTCAACTGTTTTCTTTTATCCACAAACATATTTGGGTGCAGGTTGTTGTTGGAGATGAACACGTGACTCTTGATGTTGAAGGAACTCATAATTTTTGTGCAATAAATCTTGTGCATCCAGCTCATTTGATGGACTTTCTGCACAGTGGTGATATCGGTTGTCTTTATAAAAGCATCCGATAAGTATTTCCACACTGCTGTGTAGTGCTACATAAACATTCCTCAAAAAACACAACAGCCAATCCCACCCATGTTGTGAAAGAGACCACATATTATGCTCCAAACATCACTGATGGCTGGTGGCCGGCGCTCCTGCCTCTTGGCCTGGCTGGTGGCTCACTGAGCTGACTGCTCAGCCTATTCAAGGCTTCATATCAAGAAGCTGCTGGTGGTCAGTTTCGAGCGTGAATGTAAAAGTGCACCACATTTGTGCAGAGTTGAGTGAAATCCCGGCTTCGTGAGTCTATCTGGTATTTATGTTCAGGCTGAGAAGGAGCCGGCAGTCCTTGAACTGGTTTGCTGCGGCCTGCTTTCTGTGTTTCTGTATAAGGCAGTGTTTTGGCTGACGAGCAGATACAGGAAACAGAGATCAGCTGCTGAGGGCATGTGTTCGTTTTTGGTCCTCTTCTTTGGTAACAATTTCTTGTAAAGGCAACCGCAAAAAAAGGTGTGACCAGAGGAAGGTGGAAGCAGAAGGAAGTGGGTGCCTCCCTGCTTGCCACTCTGTCAGCACAGCGACTATGTTGCAAGGGTTTTCACTGCTTTTGCCGAGGCCTTCGATGTTTGTCTGCATTGATGGTAAAGGTTTTTGAGATTTGGATGCAGAGCAGCAGTCAGTCATCAGCAGACGGATGCTAAGACAACATATTTGTATTGGCCATATTTGAGGATTAAAGCAAACGGTCAAATAAAAAGTTGGAATCAGATCCGACAGTTGCAGGGTGGTGCGATGTTTGAGTCCATGCGGTCTTTCTCTCTGAATGATTAAATGAAGAACATCAAGTACCCCAGTCACAAGGCTGCACTTGCAGAACCTAAAAAAATGTTCCCAAATTACTCACCAAGTCATCCTTCAGTCAGCTCTTCCTGTAAGAGGTGAGAGTAAGTGTGTGTTCTGAGGATCATTACACGCACTTCTTCATGAAGACCAGTATGTGTCATCAGAACTTCTGGAAATGTCGTTTAATGCGTTTGGTTGATTACAGTTCTGTGTGTAAATCAGCTCATAAAGATGCGATTTTTGATCATTCCTGTAAGGTAAGATGAGATGCGAAGCTTTCCAACAAGCTTATCCAGCTTAACGAACTCAAGCCTCCCGTCTGCTTCACTGTGCACTCACACAGAGCAACCTCTCGTGGGCCTCTTTAGGAAAGTCCCCAGATGCCGGAAAAAGAGACAGATGGGAGAGAGACGGTGCTGTGAGGTCACCTGGGTTGGTGGCACTCTGCGCTGCAGGCCCAGCCAAGCAGAGCCTAACCTGACAGCGGCAGCGGCGCTTAACTTCCACAGGTTCATCCTTCTGCAGGATCACTGCGAAGAGGAGAATTTCCTGCCTGGTTCATTTTCAGTCATTTCCTCTGTTTTCTACTTTCTTCTCTCTTTCCTTCTTCAGGAATGGGAACTGGTGGTTTTGGGGAAGTTGAAGTGGAACTTGGCAGCAGTAACGCCGAACGACTTTATCGAGCACATTGTGAGGAGGCTGCCGCTACCCGAGGATAAGCTGGCACTTATACGTAAACATGTCCAGACCTTCATCGCCCTCTGCGCCACAGGTAAGACCCATTAAGAGAGATGCAGTTGGTGGATGTGAAACACAGTGCCATCATATAGTCACCTAAAAGCAACATTTTTCTGGGAAATGCCTTGTCTTGGATAGGCCGCCAAGTCAAACCAAGTGACGGCGTCTTGCATCAACCTATTTTTCCGTGTTGCAAAAATCTCAAACGTGCATTTTCCTCCATCAGCGCAGAATCAAAGCCCTCTCCTCTCAGTAACAAGCAGCAACAGCTCTGCTCAGGCCTGGGCTGTGGGCCAGTCTCAGCTAGCTGATCTTTAGTGAGATGCATTACTGCTGACGGGAAAATATTCTCTTTAAGAGAAAAAGGGTCATGAAAAGTGCTTGACTTTTAGGATCTTAAGGTCTTATAGGTTTAGGCTTTCAGAATAGGAGCTGTTTGGGATCTATTTGCTTCCTTCAAGGCCCACTCTGATCATCTTTTGATTTGTTTTAAAAGCAGTGGTCTTTTATTTCTGATGCCATTTCATAATCAAAAAACCCGCCTCTTCACAGCAGCTGGAGTTCATGTGAAATTAGAGTTGTGGGCGGGACCACACCTGAGAGCTCTCTGTTTACATGCTCTCCAGGCAGCTTACAGCCCCTCGTACACTTATTAAAACATTATAAGTGCAACGAAAATGGCGAGCAATATTGGAACTACCTTGCCTGCTCAGATGAGGAAAACAAAGACGTTCATGGATGTAGTCGTCTACAAGTGGATGCATCAGAATGGAGCGGAGCAGGGAGCCTGCGGCCAGATGTAGTTTCTACGTCACAAATGCCCTCTTTGTCAAACTGCAGTTTTTCATCGGCTTCTGAGTCACAACAGTTTGAATAAGAAAATGTTCAGAAATTAAAATTTCAGCTAAATTTTCCTAATTTGTGTTCTCAATCATCAAAGAAATGCCAAAAAAATTACCCACATAGTTAATCTTTCATACCTAGTTGGAGTTGGGATAGAAAGAAAATCTTTGCAATGCAATGAAGATGCAGAGATGAATAAGATGCAGGAGGAACTAAGGGAGTTAAAGAAAGCCAGAGGAGTGTATTGTTTTCCAGTTCTAAGGTATGTCATGTTTTTCCACCTCCTCCTTCAGTCTTTCTCTCCCCGGTAACTTCTCACGCCTCCCCGCCCCACAGCTGGTGGATCATGATAGCTTTCCCATGTTGAGAATCGCAGTAGGGCATGTTTGTGTCACCTCCAGCTCTGGTTCAGCTCAGCTGTAGGAGTGATGAGCGAAAAAGCCTCCTCACCAGTTTTTGAAACATTTATTCTCACATTCGCTTCACTCTCCAACAACTGACCGCTCTGGTTTTTTTCATCTTTTTAGGAAAAGTGGAAAGGTTTCTTCCTCTTCTCTTCCTTTTTGCTTCAAATTCAGGTGAATTGGTAAAAAAAAAAAAAAAAAGAAAAAAAAAAGTAAAATAATTGTCTTTTTTGGCGACATGTCCCTCCAGTTGCTGTTAGGTTTTCTGCAGGCCAGAAACCGGAATGGCGACTGCACCCCCCATGGGAAACAGCTCCTCGCGCTGCCATCATTTACAGGAGTGTCGATAGGGAGATGAATAGATGAGAGGGAGGGACAAATATTGACAGCATTAGGCAACAATTATGCAATGCGTGTGGTAGACGGTTTTCAGTTTGCAAAGCTTCCAAGCAGAAATCTTCTCATTCATTCTCATTTTTCTCAATTTTCTTCTCCTCGTCTCGCCCCAAATCCGTTAGCCCTCAGTTTGTGCCAGTGGATTAATGTGTGGAATGATGGCGTGTCAGTGATCAGACCCATTCCCAAAGCAGCATTGTGAAACCCGCAACATGCACTTTGTCCCTAATTGCTTCAATGAGGCAGTACAACAAAATTTACGAGCCTCCCAAAATCGTCCTCCAAACTTTGTGTGTCAGGGGAAGCGCTCTGGAGCAGCAACCGGTCATTTATCTGCACATGTTCACCTCGCGCTTGAATCCAGGCGAAGAGAAAATTGGGACAAAACAGAGAAAGAGAGTTCAGGAATGAGTCAACAATTTGGTGCATCTGAAGATCTCTGGGAATTCAAAACCCCATTTGTGGGAGGTTCCCAGCCGTAAATCTTCGTGTTATCTGGTGAAAATCCTCCTGGAGACATCCTCCGAGCAGAGTTGAGAAGGTGAGGACAAACTTAGAGAATATCACTCGGGAGGATTTACATCTGCAAGACCGTTAACAACAGGTCATCTGTGGTCTTCCCATGTTCTCATTCAGCTCACCACTCGTCACCGCTGCTGCCGCCGCTACTCCACTTAAAAGGAAAACATGCATAAAAGCATGCTTTTTTTTCAAAAGCAGTGCAGAATAAGGTCCCTCATTCCTAATGGCTCCTCTCTTTTGATGCAACAGTTCCGTTCGGACCACTCGGTGGGATTTTGTCAGGTGGCGCAGGCTGGCTCTGTATTAATTAATAACATTGGTCGGCCCATTCAGGACTATGCAAATGGACTCAGCTAGAGACTGGGAGAAATGAGACAAAAGGCCTGGCTCTTACATTTCATATGCAGAACCATGTGAGGGTCAGTGCTGCAGGGGAACTTGATAAGAAACACCAGCGTTTCCCTCAGGCATGCCGCCGGATAATAGCCCAGAAACAAGCTCATTAAGGGAGATTATCAACCTCCATTCCTGCACACAGACACCAAGCACTCGGAGCTTCCTCCTCCATTCTCATTCAATTGAGCTAAACTGGGAGAATGGATGGGAGAGCATGGGGCAGACAGATGCATCCCAACCTGTCTGCTTGGGTTATTGAGCTCCATCTTCTTACCATATTGGCAGGGATTATGGCTCATTAAACACAGGATCCATAAGCTGCTCCAGTAAAGGCATGCACTGAATGCTGACAATAGTCACAGACGTTGATCAAAAGGAAATCCTGGATAAGAGCCAACACTGTTGTCCAAAAACTAGAGTTAATTGTCCTGAAGTGTATAATAAAGATTTTGCTACAAGTTGGGATCCAAATAATGAATGATTCTAGTAACCGATTACTTATTCTTTTATCTCCAAATTGTATTTCATTACTAATTTCTGGTATGTGGGGATTTCTTTGAACTGTGGTGGTAGTAACTTGATCATTAACTGCTTAGTTCTTCTTTGACAAACTAATGATTCACCTGCTGACAAACATGGAGCCTTAATGCTGCAGAGAAGCCTCTTTTTTAGAAACTTCTCGCACATTTTTAGCAGTGAAAATGTGGTTCTGTCTTCAAGATATAAAATGTTTAAAATGTTTCCATCAAATCCTCTTCCTAAAAGAAAGCTGAGCTGTCAAACAGCTCCTCCGTTGATGCCCACCTAACAACAGCTCCTTCCACCATCATTAGTTGGACCGATTCAGATGCAGGTTTCTGTCTGAAGTGCTGAGTTCCAGCCTCAAATTCTTGAGGTTAATGTATACTCAGATATTGCCCTGTTTTACACTCAAAATCTCTGTGGTTCAAAGCAGGAATTCTACCCGTAGCTTCCTTTCTAAGTGACTACTACATGGAGAATCCCCTCCAGGCTAAAAGTTCAACAGATGAATGATTCATCTCAGATGTGGTCAATAAAAAAGTCTTCACTGGTTTTTGTTTACATTCGACTTCCTTCATCTTTCATGAGTCAGAACTAATTTGCCACCTTCAGCAAAGCGTTTCTCTACAAACTCCATTAATGGGAGGAAATCGTGTCCGATGGCAGCAGATGAAGCAGGAAGAAACTTTCTGAGTGTGATCCCAAAAATGTGGCACAGAGGCTGAATCATCCTGCGGTATGTCCTGAACTTCCCCCGTCTTTTTCACTGGTGGGATCAGCACCACCTTCGGCGTGGTTGCCAACTGAGTCACTCCAGAGTTAAATAGATTTATTACTTCAGATGTTCCTTCTAAGGGAGTTTAGGAATCAATCTTTTTTCAGCCTTACATGTTTACATTGGAGGCCACGTTGATCAAAAACACGAATATTTGTCATTTTTAGTAAAGTAAATGTTTCACTGACTAATTTATTTCTGTCATAATGCCAGGGTCTTCTTCAGGCATTATTTTCTAAAGTCACAAAGAAGAGAAAGTTTGCCTTTTATATGAAACAAATAAAATAAGACAAGAACACTACAGTCTTCTGTTTTTAAGGCATCCTCACAGCCGTCTTCTCGCTGCATGAACAGCATAAAATAAAGCTGCTAAATACACGGCTGATGCTGAAATAGTTTTGTGTAAAGTCAGGTTCTTGATCAACTAAATAAGGGTTAAAAGCAACACCAAATCATTAATCTTACTCTACTGTGCTTGAGATTTGAAACAAGGTGCTTTTAGATGGTATTCTATTTGGAAAGCAAAGCTCAATGGTTTTTTGTGCTTAAAGTTGCTCTGAATGAATTATCTAATTCAGAGATCTTACAGTTTAGATGTTCTATAAATAAAAACTTAACCAGATTTAGGGGCTGAAATAGTGAAGAGAAAATGTGAAGATACAATTTATCTCCATAATTAAATCCAAGTTGTGAGTTAAACTGTGCAAAAACATTTTAGTTGAAAAGAGATTGGATTCTACATGCAACCGTCATGCGTGTTGCTTCAATAACAGATTAAAATAAAATGAACTGGTTTATTAGATCTTGCGTAAAATAAAAACGTTTTTTTCCCTTATTTTTCCTCCAAATCTTTATGCACCTGAACTCTGGCATTAGCAACACTTCGAGCTGCAGCCGAGACAGCCACGACGACAGTGATTTCTACAATAAACCACCAATCGTTGCAGAGATATTTCTATCCAGAAACCAGGTCACCCAGACCTCTAGAATTCAGTTTCTAGTTTCCAGAAAGAGACTGTTTGGAGATCCAAGCTGTTATTTGCTGACTAATGTTCTCCGCTTCTTTCTAGTGGAAGACATAAGGTAACGTCCTAAGCCCAGTTAGCAGGCTGTAGGCTTGTGGGAGCTGCACTGAGACGACTGTCTGGACTCGAGCTCTCCACAGAGCTTGTTTTGACAACCAGTCTGTGTTGCATTAGCGGTTACACGTACTGTCATGCCAAGCCTCAAAATTATGTTTGTTTTTAATCCTAATCAGTCAACAGGTTTTGGGTCCTTGTAATGCAACTCCCTTAATAAACAAAATCAATACAAGAAGTCGAGAAGACAAGACCCCATTTACTGAGGTGGCGAGAGGGTGAAAAAAAAAAGTTTACCTTTTTTTTTTTTTTTATTTGGTCTTTTGGCTGTTGTTGAACTTTCCAGCTTTAATTAATCTGAAATTTTAATGTGTGCACTGTGTGAGCCACCCAGAAGAGGTGGACCGTGTAGGGCAGCAGACCGGCTGACCAGAAGATCGAGGAAAGAAGTTTCAGAGGGTAGAAACGTGGAGGAATGGAGACGAGGGCAAAGGGAGGAGAAAGGGCTATTGAAGGTGGTGAGAGGCGTGCAGGCCAGACAGCCGCTGCTCGCAGGGAGCTTTCCATCGCAGGCGTCCCCACTCAGCTACCTACACTGTTTATCCCCAACATGAATATCAATGAGAGGCCCCTAAAATACAGCCATTCTTCCTCCACATGCAGCAGCCACCAGGCCACATCGGCTGCACGCGCACGTCCTTGTTCTGCCACAGACATGTCTTGTCTCGAGTGTGAAAAATCAGCTTGCTGCCCACTGCCCGCCACTCAGCTCTCGCACAAAACTGCATCTGTGCTCTGCGCGTGTTGGTCCGTCTGCGTCTCCAGGCGCGTGGATGCTGCTGCATTGTTTCACACTCTGAGGTGCCCATGGCCTCGTCTTTCGGTCTGCACACTTACAGTAAATCTATGTTTGTCTTTCTGTTTCTTGCCCCTCCATAGAAACTTTGCTGCCTTACAGCAATGATGTAATGTGGTGGGCTTTGTGTTCTTCTTCCTCTTGGCTCAAGGTAGCCTTTAATAAATCGCCCCTTGGCAGAGGCCCAGCAGCTAACACAGGGGTGTATAATAAGTTCATTTATTTGTCAACACTGAGCCCACAAGATGAGAAAGCGCCTGGCTGTGCATGTTAAAAAGGCAATGAGGGGCTGCCTTTGCAGCAATCAAAGGGCCTACCTCTTTGATTTCCAGTCTAAAAAAGGAGGAAGACAAATCTCCTTCAGAGCCGTCACACGCAGTTTGCTTTGCAATTGAATATGGCAATATGTTAATGTGCAGGCTGTTTCAAAGCCCCCACTGCACACTCCTCAACCCATAGGTGGCCCAAGAACACAGGAACACTCGCAAGAAGGAGGGGCGGCGCTTGGAATAGAGACAGGAGGTTAGGGTCAGCGGAGGGCAACTCTTTTCTTCTTCCAAGGCCTCACGAGGGTCTGGACGCAGACTTGAGATTGATGTGCAGCGGGGATGTCAACCCCCTCTCGCCCGCCACCTTGCCCTTCTTTCCCCCCTCAATGCCTTGTCACGACACCGTCCATCCCTCCCCCTTCATCTGCCCCCCCACCACCACTGCCGCCGCCTCCCTGTCCCCATGTCCAGCCGCTGTCTTTGTCCAGCCTGTCCCACTAAATTGGGATCAGTGGAGTGGGGATGGATGCTGTGTCTCTCAATTGGGTGAAATGAGGTGATGACTTTGGACAATGGAGTCACACTCATGTGGCTTCCCTCTCGCAGTTCCGCCACTCTATTAATATGCTAAAAGATAGGAGGGCCGCCAATGCAAACCAGTGCCTGTTGTAGCAACAATGACTGGGGCATGTGTGCCATTCACTGGGCCTTCTGAGCAGGCCATGTGTTATCCAAAAAAGAAAGGTAGAAGTTGAGCAAGACATAAAGAGAGAATAGAGCAGCCAGTGTGTGTTTGTGAGGAGAAAAGCTCTCTGCTTGTCTGTCTGTCTGTCCCTCTCACTGTATGCCAGTTGCCTTGCCTTTTTGGGCTTCTGGCCCGTTCACAAGCTGTCTCATTTGCATTATGAATGACAGTGAGGGGAGCTAACAAGGTTATTGGTCTTTGAGACGCACGCCTGTGACCACACGTGGAAAAAGGACCTACAGCAGTGCACATTGGCAGAGGCACTGAGCCTCTTTATTCCTCCTTTTCCAAGCGCTATGGGGCTTTTTTTTTTCACCGAGCACACGATTTACTCAGGAGATGGAAGAAAAGGGGCCGGGCCCGGGGAAAGGGGGGACTGGATTGGGGAGCGGGTGAGGGAGGCTGCTTTTCAGCTTCTTTACAAGCCAAGTAAACCCTCATTATCAAGACCCCTGGTCATTAGTGAGCGCTGCGTTCATACATGGTGTAAAAGAAAGAGGCATTTATTAGTTGACTGCTAGATTACCAAATCATATTGGCTTGGGGTGGGTCACCATGGATTTGCCCCCGTTGGCACAGTTTATGAAAACCACCAGGTGGAAAAAAAAAAGGATACAATAGTAAATCTTTAACCCTTTAGCGCCCATGTTTTACCTAACAAGAAGTTCTTCCTTTGATTATTTACAAACCAACTGCACTGAATGAACAGTGGAACTGAATTGTTGTATTCTCCCTTACAGATTTCAGTTTTGCCATGTACCCTCCCTCCATGATCGCCACAGGAAGCGTGGGGGCTGCAATCTGTGGCCTGCAGCTGGACTCAGCTGACCAGTCACAGTGGGGAGACAGTCTGACAGATCTGCTGGCCAAAATCACCAACACAGAAGTGGTGAGTTTCTTAAAGACCCACTCTGATCATCTTTTCAAAGCATTTCTAGTGGTCTTTTAATAATGATTTATGCTGCTTTTAGCCGAAATCCAAAAACCTGTCATTTTCTAGGACCTTGTTTCTGCAGAGTGGCAGGAGTTCATTAATTTACCTCTGAGTCGTGGCGGGAGCAACCCCGCCCTCCTTCCCGTCACCTATAACTGACACCTATCTGTTTACACGCTCTCCCGCTAGCTTACACTCCCTCACACCCCCAAACTACTAGTACCAGATAAACAGAAATGGCAAGGAGCATTCCAGTTGTACGTTTTTTATGGTTGCCAGCTCGGACAAGGGAAACCAGACGTGCATGGATCTATTTGTCTCTAAGTGCATCGGAATGGAGCGTAGCAGGAAGCTTGTGGACTCCCCTTGCGTTTTTTCTATGTCACAAATAAGCTATTTTTTAATTGGGCAACATTAAGCCTTTTTTCCAATGAGCGGTTAGCTCCGTTTAGAATGGTCCAGGCATTTCAGATGAGCGTTTCCACTCAAAGTTGGACCATCACAGCGCAACTTGGCTTTCAACAAAACATTTAATGTTTCCGCTTTCTTGGCGCTTTTCTTGTTGTAATGGTGATGTAATGCCTTATACTGTTTCAACAGTAGCTCCGCCCTAACCAGACCATTCCTTTTTTCTATGGACCTACAACCAACAGAGGCCCAAAAATAGTACAGTTTGTTTTGGCTAAATGGGTCCATTTTAAAATGGAAACGCTCAAAATACCGGAGGGGAGTGGACCACTCAGTGGAAACGAGACTAACGAGGCTTAAGTTTCTATTTTATTTTTCTGCCAAAGTTTTGTTATCCTGTGGAATTTAGCAAAACCTTTAATAATTCCTATCTGGATAATTAAAGGGATTGTTTGAGAGCAATGTTTTGAAGGAGTGGGTAAGGATGTCAGTTTGGTTGTTCACTGGTATTTCTGGGGTCCAGAAGTTTCTGTGGTTTAAAGATGAATCAACGGCTGCCTTAAATCTGAAGTATCTCATTAGTTTTCGTTCCCCTGAAAGGCTCCAAATAGGTACTACTAAAAAACAGTTTTGCACCATATTACTGTTATCTACCATGAACAGGTACCCCCCCAACAGCTCTTTTGTTTTTCTGTACGTGAAGAAACACCAGAAACTAAAGTTCTGAAATGACAGCCTCATTTGCGTTTTCTTAGTTTTGACTTCCCATAAAGTAGTTTTTGTGGTCAATGAGAACCAATAATGAGAACCAAAACCATTGAAACTGAAACCAAAAGTCTCTTCTTATGAAAGCATGGTGGTGCAGGTATCTGCTTGGGTTTCCACGGGCTTTAAATGTTGGAGCGCTCTCCATCATTCAAGTGTGGCCGTCAGGGGCCGTGTAAAGGAATCTGCTGCATCAATCCAGCTTTAGAGCATATATACTGCATGCTCTGTGGCTGTTGTGTGCCTGTCTGGGTTGAGTAAATGTTGCAGAGGTGGATGATTTGAGTCCAAACACAGGCATGGCCCCTGCTGGCTCTGGGATGCCTGGCTTTCATCAGACAGATGGGTACTGGGGTTTCTAGTTCACTCCCAGGGTGAGTATGTGGGCAGAGTGGCACAAGCCATGGAGAATGAGACTGTGGAATGATAAGTGAAGTTATTTTTTTTATTAGTTCCTCCTGGAAAAAGAGCTGTGAAGATGTTTCAGGGGCAGAGGGCAGCCATGGAGCAGCGCTCAGGGACCAGCTCTGGTTCTGAAGCCACCGGCTTGGCAGGATTTCTCAAACAGGATGATAAAGACATTTGGTGACTCACGGCAGACTGAGTAAAAACATTTCAGTTGATGTGTGCACAGGGAGGAGATCTACAGGCACAACACTGATCCCAGGCTTCAACTCTGGTATGTTAAATACTGTCCCAAAAGGAGGCAAAGCAGCAGCAAGAGGAAGAGGAAGAGGAGGAGGAGAAGGCTGAGGAAAGCTGTTAAAGTGTGAAAAGGACATGGAGGGATTGTCACACCTCCCTTGCGACAATCAGGCCTTTTTTGTCTCCTCCTACTGTCCGTCATGCATCGCTGCTGGAAAGCATGGCTCCCTCTGCTACAGGCTGTGTGAAGTCTCGCTCATCAGTTGAGGAAAAACAAACAGTTGGCCTCATCAGCGGCACAGGGCATCAGTGTGTTTGGCTTACAGCGTTTACAACTCTGGGAAATGAAGTCAGTCAGTGTCTCTGTGATCAACTCCTTACATTCCTGCAGTGACTGGAGGCAAAGCAGAGGGCATCCCTCCTAATGCAGCACATAGGAGAGGCTCCAAACCCAAACTCAACACAGAGCCTGTTTGTTTTCTTCAAAAATTTACCATGCGTTCTTCAAATTTCCTGCCAAAAGATCTTCAATTAAACTACTTTACAGGTAACGTTTCTTTTAGATAAAATTACAAGATCTTAGAATTAACAATATTATGACAAATCCTGCCAATAAAAGAAAACAACACTATGGTAAGCAAAAAAATACATGAAAAAAGTGAGATTTCATCATATTGTAAAAATTCTGTCTAAAAAAAAATCTTTTTTACCATTGACTGTAAGAATATTGCGTCAAATTTTTATTATAAACCATAACATTTCACAGGAATAAAATGTGCTCGATGAGATTTAGAATGCTTCCTGAGAATTTGCATCTATTTATCTATGTCAAATATCAAAAAATGATGACTGCAGTGTTTATGCATGAGCTGAAGATGCCATGAATGCATATCTTGATTTAGTTTACTCGAAATCACATGAGTTTTCGAGATAATCTGGAAAAAAAAACTGCTTTTATAGGAAGTCCTTCAAAAAACGCTTTGATGTAAAATCCTAGCAGCAACTTCTTGTTGGCTTGTTTTAATGTAACCTGAGGACCTTTGACTGAAAAGTGACAGAAGTGTGAACAGCTAAATATGGAAACTTTGATAAGCTGGTGTATTTAAAAAAGTTGCTGATGTCATGTGTGAAAAAGACTTTGATTGTGGTCAAAAAAAAAAAAAAAGATTAACAGCACATATGTACCACTTGAAACATAGTTAAAATGAGAAGCCTGAAGATTAATTCAAGCAACACTGGTTTTAGTCAAGTGCTTAGATGTCATTTAAACTTTAGTATAGATTTATTCATTTATTTCAAGGGTCTAAAACATGAGGGTCTGGAGCCACATGCAGCTCTTTTAAACCTCCATTGTGGCCCTCTGGCTTTAGAGAAACATTTTTTATTTGTATTTTTAAAAGTAACTGTAATGTAAATAGTAAGCAAATAGTAAGTTTGTGTGGAAGTGGAAAAGTATGGAAAAAAATAGTGATTGTGTCCAAATTTACATATATAGATATATCAATATATCTTTATCTATATCGTTATTGATATAGATATGTTTTTTTTTCCAAAATTGAGTGCCCTAGAAATTTTTCAGAAGTCTCTGCAAAAAACCAGTGCGCATGGATGCTCACTAGATTGGCAAATATAGACCATAATGCATTGCATTTAAACAATTTCTAAGAAAAAAAAATGTCACAAGCCATCCCATATTCACCATCAGAATGCAGATGTACTGTATGGGTCCTGGTGGGTTTTGGTCAGTGAGAAATCCACCCAAAGGGTTCTTTAAGAGTTAAAGGTTGCAGACCCCTGTTCTAGATGGCTCACATTGGACCCACAGGTCACCTCAGCCTCAGGTTTCAGGCGAGAAGGTGCGATTTTTAAGAAAGTTGGCATGGTGGCAGAGCGATCCCTCAGCCAAGGCAAAATTTGGAGTTTTCAGCGACCTCTGCAGCTGCTGCTGCCAACAGAGTCCCAGCCAATGCCATCCTCCCCCCTTGGCATCCTTGGCATCCAGAGGCTGCGGTTTTTCAGTAGAAATGTGATAGGGCCGAGTCACCATAGTGGGTCACTGGAAGAATGTGCATTGCCTCACACACACCTGGTGTGGCCTAAGGGGGGGGCAGACTGGGTTACAATGTGCAAAAGAAAATATGAAATCTGTGTGAAAGTGTTCTTCTAACACTTGATCTGTCGTGAGGGGTGGGAATGTTTGCAGTCTCAGAGTGGAGGAGCATGTGGCTAAAAGAATGGAGTTTCTGTTTGTACGTGATTTATTAAAACAGGATACAGAGGTTAGAGAAGTGCAAAGGTTTAAGACCACCACTTCCTAGATTTTGTTGCTTCAACACTCAACCTCTCTGCGACTCATTCATCTTTTTTTTCAGAAACAGAGTAACACAAGGTCAAGGGAAACACATTTTCCCATTTTTTTCTCCTTTTTGTTCCTGCTTTGGTTCCTCTTTTTCTTGATATAGGTTTCTTTGCATGAAGCCATCAGAGCAAAAGTGGCATCACGTTTCTTCATATGTGCAGGAACATCTCTACTCATTCAGCACGCGGACGCCCCCACATGTCGGGGTTGATTTATGCAGGCCAATGAAAGGAAAAGGTCACATTTATTTTGTAACAAGTGTAAACTCCAGCCTTGTTGTGACTTGGTGCTTTCAGTGTCAGCCCTCAAATATTTAGTTTCCTTCAGATCTGTGTGTGTGTGTGTGTGTGTGTGTGTGTGTGTGTGTGTGTGGGTGTGTGTGTGCTTTGTTTCTGCTGTCTCACCACCCAGTCATCCCAGAGTTCCTCGCTGTGTTTTGTGTGGTTCAGTTAGCAGTTAAAACACATTCCAGGGCTTCACGCGTTTTTTATTTTTGGTTTTGTCTGTCTGTGCCACTTCCCCATGCGGCTGCTGCTGTCACAAAAGACACCCAGTCATACGCAGCATAGTTTGTCAGGCTGGATGAAGCGTTGAATGTGGAACAGGCAGAAGGTCATACCGTCAGCGGCGGATCAGAACCAGCTTTTTCCCAGTTGCAAAAGGAGATCCGCAGCTGTAATGCAATTTTTTGCAGGACTCCTGGCCCCAGGTTGTCCAAGTGTCCTGATCTCCTGTGAAAACAGTGCTGGTGTTTCCAGTAGTCACACAATGGAATCATTAAAGTTTCTCAAGTAAAGCCCATGGGGTTTGGCATGGGATCCAAACTGCCACGCTGCGGAACAGCACAGACTTGGCGAGAAGGCTTTTTAAGAAGTCAAGGCAAGCATTTTTGCGGTAAGACACAGGCAGTTCCTTTACATGTTCTGAACTTGAGTTAATTTCTCACAGGTTCTGAGATTTTATAACCAATAGGGCACACGTTGGTGGGAAGATTCTGGTGGGTAGCTTTTTGAGCTGATTGAGGACAGACTCCGCTCGGCTTTCCTTCATGGCAGAACCGTTGCTGCGTAAAAACATGTTTCCAAAAGGATGCAGGCCTGATCCGAGGAAGCTCCTCTGCATCAAACAACGAAGAATTTGACCTTTTTTTTTATTGTGGCACAAAACCAAAACCACAGATGGATTTAGCTCTGATTGTGGAAAATGAAAAGTCAATTTTAGTTCTCTTTTCTGTCAAAGACCTACTCTGATCACGTCTTTCATGATGTTTTTTAAACAAAATATTTTTTCTGCTCCTGATTTACAACAGTTTGAGTAAAGAACTACTACATTTTAATTTTCTTTATATATGTCCTCTATCAAGTTAAAAACACTAAAAAATGATTTTCATCAGAGTGGGTCTTTAAATGTGCAGAATCTCTGTAATTCTTTAATTGGGAAAGCTTGTTCTTTTACCTTGTTTTCTGAATGTTCCACCCTGTAATCTGTCCTGGCTTTTGCCTTTTGACCCCTTTGACCTTTTGCTACTCGGCCCCGTTCATCTCTAAAAGCATTTCTGTAGTGACTGAAGGCTCAGTTCTCAGTTCATTGAGGCTCAGCGGCACCAGGGGCTATAACACAGGCTCAAACTGTGGCACATCAGGTTTAGATTAGCTGTAAATTTTTCAGAGAAACGTTTTCCTGCTTCACAAAAGTAATACTTTCTTTCATCCATCCCCACAGACAGACGCCTGCCTTTAAGGCAGGTCGTGCATGTTTAGTTGCAGCTTTTGTATGTATCCACCAGAGAGCGCTGTTGGCTCCTCATTAACTCCACTGAATCTTTTAGATTTGTTCTGTGATGACGCCAGGCGCACACACTTTCACTTCTCCTCACAAAGTTTCCCTCTCTTCCTGAGGCTGCGCTGTCCCCGCTCTCAACCCTCCATCAGAGTGAGGATATGAGGCCTCCTTGCTGCTGAGGCCCTCGGCTCCCACGAGGATTCTCAGATTGCCGCAGCCGCCTTTGATAGTGAAAGCCGAGGCGGCCGGGTCTCAGATGGATCCCCTGCAGGCAGGCAGGCACGCAGACTGGCTCTTGTTAAAAAAGCACCACCTTTGTGTTCCCACAGGTGGATGCAATTAACATAGCTTTAGTACTACCTGTGTTTCCAGCTGCCGTTGTCAAGGCTACTTCTGTTTGGGTTTGAATGCGTGTTTGGGAATGGCAAAGGTGGAGGGTTGGGGGAGGCGGTAGCAGTGTGTGTGTGCGCATGGGAGCGGTGGGGGTTGGTATTCAGCGCACGACCCTGGTGGGCTGATGTAATGCTCGGGCCTGGCACATCTCTGCACTTACTTTTTGCATCAGTCAGAGCAGCTTGAAAGTTGGTGGTCATTAGAATCACTAGGCTGTAATGGTTGGGGCCCCTGTAACAACACACAAAGGGCCCTCATTTCTTATTCTCAGGCTACAATCTTCTGACATCCATGTGGTTTGATTTCCACCCCCCCCCTCATTGAAAATTGCATTGTAAAGTCCCTCTCTAATCTAATCATCTTTTGATCTGTTTTTTTAAGCGTTCCTGATGATCTTTAAATTATGATGATTCTGTTTTTGGCCAAAACACAGACAAAGTTTCTGCAGAGCGGCAGGAGTTAATCAGAAATTGTTGTGGCGCAGTGTAAGCCTGCCAGTACTTCCCATCATCTCTTCATTTTTCACTCTCCCGCTTGCTTACAGCCCCTCACACCCACCACCTAGCATTACTGCTGCAGCAAAAATGGCGATCAGTATCGGAGCGATCTAGCTGTACAGTTTTGATCCAGATGTCAGCTCAGACAATGAAAACAAAGACGAACATGGATCTGCAAGTGGATGCATCAAAATGGAGCGGAGCAAGTTTTTTTCAAATGACATTTTTTCATCTGCTCCTGATTCACCACAATTCAAATAAATAAATTCTCAGAAACACTATTTTATGCCTAATTTTCTTTATATATATCCTCCATCGAGACAGAAAAGTCTCAAGAACATGCTAAAAACCCTATTTTCATTTTTATCGTCTTTAGGAGGAAATGTATCTTAGAAAGTGATGAGATCTAAACAGAGACAAAAAAAGTTGCCCAACTTCTAACATTTTTTGGTTTGTTTTTGCCTTTACAGGACGTTCTCAAAGCGTGCCAAGAGCAGATCGAGCGCGTGCTGGAGAGCAGCCTGCGTGAGGGGCGGCAGCATCAGCAGCAGCAGCAGCAGACTCACAGAGGGCCCAGCGGGAAAGGCCTGGACGAGCTGGACCAGTCCTCCACCCCAACAGATGTCCGCGATGTCAACTTGTGAACCGCCTGAGGGCATCATGGCACAGGATTTACAAGCAAACACAAAAAAAAAATTTAAAAAGAGAAACGTCATTTAAAAAAAAACTCAACTTTCTTAAAACCAGAAAAAAAAGAACAAAACAAAGAAAAAATGTTGAAAAAACACAAGCCCTTTTAACAGATAAAGAACAATGCTTGCTAGTTTTGTGAACTATCTGTTGAAAAGCACCTGCACATGTAATCGATTTTCTACGATCTGGTCTGAAAGCAACAAATTTGCGTCAAGATGAAGCTCTGTGGTGCCTTGGATATACAGAAGGGAAGCCAATCATATTTGCATTCTGCCTTTGATTGTATAGTGTGACCTTTAAGTTATATTTTAACCATAGCTTGATGATGAGGCTGTTGAAGTTGAGGAAACCATTAAGAAGCTGCATGTACGGGATCACTGCTGGGCTTACGTTTCTTTCTTTCTGTTCTCTTCATTACTGATGTAAGAGATGTCACATGTTCGAGCTCCTCGACCCTCACAAGGCCCACAAGTGAGGCGGAGGAAGCAGGGAGAGCATTGTGCTGAAAATAGATAGGTTCCACTTCCTGGCTGGGATGATATTAATTATTAGATCATTACTTGTTGCTCTCGATATTAATATTATCATTTGACATACTTTGGAACCGAATAGTAGATCAATAAGCTCCTTTTGTCAGGCTGCTTGTGTGTTGGTTTGAGTGCGTGGTGGCATCCGTGGAGCACGGATCTGCGTGGTGTGAGTGTTACGTGTGATCCTCCATCTATATTAGCATTCTGTTGCATAAGGCACTTGAACAAAGTGGCAAACTTAACACTTTGGTGTGTAAGGTGGGGCTACGCACGCTTTTTCCATCCATTTAACGGGGCATCTATGCTATGTCACTGCCTTCATGCATTAATGGGGTTCATTACTGGCTGAGAGTGAACCGCTTGAAACATGAACTAGATGGAAGATGATTTTAAGGTATGGGAAAACGGACGCCCGTATCTGTCTC